>ML373447.1:18489-58918 GCA_005239525.1 Nicotiana knightiana | reverse complement strand
ACCAGGCGTTTTGGCTCTAAGGCCTGGATAAGGTCAGGCCAGGCCTGGCTTTAGGAGGCAAACACCCCCCCTAAAGCCAGGGCCAGCTTGGCTTTAGGAGGCAAACGCCTGGATAAGTCCAGGGTGTTCCCTCTTCGCCTCTCAAGCGTATTTTTGACGTATTTGCATCCATTTAGCTTGGTTTCCATCTCCAATTCACCTACATATGAAATAAACTCCATTAAGCACATAAAAAGTGTATTTTTATCATTAATGCGCATAAACTGTAAGGCATATAACATGTTAAACTATGAATTCTAGCCTCGCATCAGGAGTCATCATCAACAAGATAACGTCCATCATGGTATATCAACACATTATGATTTGTAAATGAAGTGATAAAGCTATATGTAAAGTTTGGATCAATTTGAGTAACTCATTATTTTATTGGTTATGCAGTGAAAACGAGCAACTTGAAGGTCCTGTCCTTACTCAATTGCCCGAAGATGACATATTTAATTGGGATCTGGAAGATGCGCAGAGTCAGAAAGAGAATAGTGATTATGAAAACAATGCTGATGAGTATGGAGATGACACACCCTTCCCTGATGAGGGTGATGATGAGGAGGAAGAGAATGCTGAACTTGATTTGACGAGGTAGCACACTCCACCTCCTGCTAGACCAAGAGCGTACGAGTCTCACGTGCTATTTCATTCGAGGTAAATTCCCTACCTTCATCATTTGCCCAGTATGCTGGATGTGGATGCCCTCACAAGGGATCTTGACGAAATTCGGACAGCAATGTGGGATGAATCTAGATAAACGATGTTGTCAAAGGGAATGCTTTTCCTGATAAAGCGTGCCTAAGTAGGGCGGTGTGAATTTACAACATAAAAGAGTTTCGTGAGATCGTGGTTCATGAGTCATCTCCGGATGTATACAAGGTTATTTGCCGTAGATGGTTTATGGGTTGTAATTGGATGTTGCGTACGAGGAAGACAAAAACAAATATGTGGGTTGTGGGTAAATACATTGGCACCGACAATTGTGAAATGGTCGCATTCATTTGGAATCATTTTAAATTGAATTTTGACTTGATTTCTCTTTTCTTGATTCCACACATTGAAGCGTCCATAAGGTACAAGATAAAATATTGAATAACATCTGTCCACCAGGAATATGGGTGTACCATAACCAAAAGAAAGGCATTTCTCGAGCGCAAATATGCGTGTGAAATTGTTTATGGTAACTGGGATAAGTCCTTTGCATCTTTACCTAGGTACATGGTTGCATTGTAACACTTTAACCCCGGGACTGTTGTTGAATGGAAGCTTGAGCGGAGTCAGGGAATACTAGAACATATATTCAGATATGTGTTTTGGGCATTTAAACCAGCAATTGATGGTTTTGTGCATTGTCGGCCGGTAATATCCATAGACGACACTTATGTCTATGGAAAGTATGATATTAAGTTATCGATTGTCGTTGCATTAGATGCTAATAGAGGTATATTTCCACTAGATTTTGCTATTTGTGTCAATGAAAGACAAGAGACGTGGACACTATTTTTGAACCACTTTCCAGAAAGCCAATTTCCAGAAAGCATATCCCAACAAGGATTTGCATGATTTAATGTGGATGGTTACAACAGATCACCAAGAGTGTAAATTCAGGAATCGAATGGAATTTATCAAGTAGGAAGACGAAGGAGCCTATCGTTGGTTGATGCGACATGATTTTGGCAAGTGGACTTTGCATGAGGATGGTGACAGAAGATGGGGAATCTTGACTACAAATGTGTCAGAGTCTTTCAATGGGCTATTAAAGTCTACCCGTGGATTTTCTGTCACTGCCATGGTGCGGATATCATTCAAGCAAATGGCAGAGAGGTTTGTTGAAAGGGATAAAGGTGAATCGTCATTGATGGAAATGGGTGTTGAATTTATTCCAATACCAATTAAAAGATTTGAGAAATACAGGAAGCGAGCACATTGGCATTCATTTTTGTGGTATTTCAACAAGTGAAATATTTTTGAAGTTCGCACCGCTATCCATCACAACCGGGGGAATAATACACACACCGCCAATGAATCCAGAAGGTTATGCTCCTATGGAAAATGGTTCGTCTATCACATGTCGTGCTCATATGTCATGAAGTGCTTTCAACATACAGGTTTCGCGTCAATGAGGTACGTTGATAAAAAAAAATAATGTTGTTGCATACTTAAACACATTTATTGGACAGTTTTCAGTGGGTGCTGAGCATTATTAGCCGCCGGAATCATTTAAAATGGTGTGTAACAAGGAGTATTTGCGTCAATGACAAGTGCAAAAAAGAACGCGTATATGGAACTAAATGGATGTTGGTGATACCGTTTATGCCCATAAATGTGGCATATGTTGGCAAATAGGACACGACCTTCATAAATGTCCTTCAGCTAGTTTGGGTGGCGAAGGTAATACAGTTCCTGGTGGAAGTTCATCCAATGTGCCCAATTATCAAGGGTACATGTAGTGTTTTGTTTCTGTAATTTGTTGTAATAAGTGTATGTACATGTTCATCTTGCAGAATGTATGAAATAAAATTATGTTTCCATTGGTGTTAAGGCTTATTGATATTTAGCATTAATACTTCAGTACAACAATTTAACATACATCCCAATTAAAAAAACAATTGTCATTCATCATTATCGTCATTGTCTGGCACTATTTCATTGTCACTATCTTCATCTTCTTCGTCAACATCGTGTACTCACCCTTCGAGACCGAAGGCATCATAATCTAGTCCCCAATCGACACACATTTATCGTATTTCATCGTTATCATCAATAAGACCACTTTCTTGCTTTCTACAACAATATGGGACTCTAACGTCCAACATCTACGGTTGAAACTTAGGTAGTCACTCCCACTCGACAACTGTTGGGAAAACAGGATAATCATCGTCTCTATGCAATTTTTTATTTTCTAATAAATCTAGTACTGATCCTCCGTTCCTCCTAGGAAGTTAAGATCATCCATTTCATGATGAACAACTAGTGCCTTTTCCATCTCTAGAATCTTCTTTATCAAATGTCGAATCACTTCTGGTTCATCTTTGTGTGTGCTTGTTAGGAAGGTTGCAGACAGTGCTTGTGGCACAACAAGACCATGCCAGCGACATAGTACTTCATAATCACATCGTTTAGAATAAAGGGGAACCCACTGTAGTTTTTTTTCCCCAAATTCGCATACCTTCAAGCTTTGTAGAATGCGCTTCGCCCTCAATAATGTGCCCTGCAACTTTGAGATCAGTGTGTATATTAATAGGCTTATATTTCAAGGGACGCATAACACCATACCACTTGTCATAAACCAAGTCGGTATAGCAACCTAGCATAGTTTTTTCAAGGTAGGGATTGATAGTGTTAAGACGTGTTCCATGGGGATCTGTTGAACTACCTTCACCCTTCTGCCTCTTTTTGAACCACTTATTAAATGTTAGTGACATTTTTTAAATGGATGTTGTAATGTTTCTTCAAATGGTCTTTGAATACAGATGTCTTGGTCCAGTTTAATAAGACGTCTTGTACCTTAAATAATCATTAACACGCGCAGCATAGCTCGGCACTAATATGCTTTATGTGTATTGTCTTATCGAGCTGAAAAAACTGTCTTGTACCCTAAAGAATCATTATCACGCGCAGCATAGCGCGACACCAATATGTGTTATGTGTATTATCTTGTTGACCTGAAAAAGTTTTCTTGTACCCTAAAGAATTATTATCACGAGTAGCATCGCGCGGTACCAATATGCGTTATGTGTATTGTCTTGTCAAGCTGAAAAAGTTGTTCTGGAAAATATGTCTTGTACCCTAAAGAATCATTATCACGCGAAGCATAGCGCGGCACCATTATGCGTTATGTGTTTTATCTTGCCTATAAAAGTCTAGCGCATTTTAGTTATTATTTGCGCTTAACCAAAACAAACAGAAATACTTTCCACAATTTTTTCATTTTTCTTGCATAAAGAAATGTCTGGACGCAATGACGTACCAAGGCGTTATTGTGGTAAACATGCGATTTTGAAGCCATGTTGGTCAAATAGTAATGTGGGACGCAGACGCTGGATATGTCAACAACTTGTAAGTTATTATTTTGGAAAAAATATTTGTTAACATTTTTTTATATAAAATGTGAACTAATAGTTTTGTGTTATAATCCCCATTGGTAGTACGAAAATCAATGTAGATTTGAAGAATGGTATGATGAACCCATTAACCAGGAATACTACAAATCATATTTGCAGTATATTTGGAATATAACCAGTGAATACGAACTCCAAATTCTTAAACTACAACGACAAATTGCAGCAGTGTAAGAGAAACTAAAAGAGGTGGAAGAAGAAAAAAATAAGTTGAAAGAGAAATTTAAGTGGTTGAAGCAGAGAATAATGGCGATAGTGACAAAACAAACAGATGGATGTGTTGAGTGTATTGTTTTATCTTTATGTTCTCCGTGTCATGTATTTTCATTAGTTGTACCGAATTTAAATTATGTTAAGCCGCTATGTTTGTTTTTGTGTTGTAGTATTAAACTAATAAATAACCCGAGAACTAAAAATACAATGAGCATATATATAAACCATAAATAATGTTGTTGTTACATACTGAATCTCATATGTACGGATAATAAATAATGTCAATGTATCCCACAGTCAGTATGCTTTAAAGCATTGGCAAGCCTGAGGGGAATCCCATCCCGCCCGGCTACACTATCAGGATCATCCTCATCACGTCGCCTCTTTATCGGAGGATGCGCTGCAGCATGATCGTTAGTAAGTCTGGCAAGCTCGGTAGAAGGGTTCGTTGATCCAGCAGTAACCTACAAAATAATAAGATATTTTAGTATATGAAATATATATTAGTAATGTACGTGTTAGCTAAAAAAAATTAAATTGTCTTACCATGGTCTCAGCGGGCTCCTGAATATAATCATTTGTCTCAGGCATGTCAATATCGCACAAAGTGGCCTCCGTGAGGGGCAAGTATGATGACTTAAAAAATGCTTTAGATATTTATGACTAATCAATGAGATAAAAACAAATATAAATATCATCAATTGAAATGAGTGATCGCCACAACGTGGCTATCTCCAACCTTTCCCAAATAGTGCTTCACTCAGTGATCATTTGCTCGGAATACTTCATTATTTTTGTTCTTCAAGTCTAATGCACCAAAACATGTCACATCCACAATTTCAAAAGGACCACACATTTAGACATTACCTTCCCGATAAACATCCTCAACCTTGAGCTAAACAACAACACAAGATTGCTCACCTTGAACTCTTTGTTCCAAATGTAAGTTGTCCGATAAGCCCATAGTATATCATCAAGCTTCTTGGACCAATCCATCTGATTAGCATTCACTGTTTTGGATAAAATACTCTTTATCTCCCGGTTGGAGACTTCCACTTGACCGCTAGCTTGTGGATGATAAGGAGTCGTGACTTTATGAGTAACACTATACTTGCTAAGTAATGTGTCGAAAGCCTTGTTGCAAAAATGTGACCCCACATCGCTTGTAATAGCCCGTGGAGTACCAAACCTTGTGAAAATATTCTTATTCAAGAATGCCACCACACTTCTCGCCTCATTGTTGGGTAGAGAAATGGCCTCAACCCATTTGGACACATAATCCACCGCGACCAAGTTATAGGTATTTCCACAAGAACTCACAAAAGGACCTATGAAGTCAATACCTCACACATCAAAAATATCAATATCCAAAATAGTAGTGAGAGGAATTTCATTTTCTTTGAGATCCCACCGGCCCGTTGACATTCAGCACATCTTTTCACTAGCTCACTAGCATCCTGTAAAGAGTGGGCAAATAAAAATTGTAACTTAGCACTTTGGTTGTCGTTCTTGCTCCACCATAAGGAGAAGAATGACAAGCCCCAAGAATTTGACCTTGTTCTTCTTCCGGTACACATCTTCTAATCACCCAATCCGTACAAATCCGGAAGAGGAATGGCTTATCCAATAATAATCTTGACAATCCCGTTTGAGCTTCTTCTTATAGTTTGAAGAGAACTCATCCGGGATGATTCCACGTACAAGAAAATTTGCTAGATCCGCGAACCATGGCATCTTTCATTGAAATAGCCAAGATTTTCTCATTGGGGTAGGAGTCATTGATTTCAAGGCCACATGCGGCCTCATCTCCTCCTCCAAATGAGACAAGTGGTCTGCCACTTGGTTTTCACACCCTTTTCTATCTTGGGTGTTAATATCAAACGCTTGCAACAAAACCATCCATCTCATCAACCTAGTTTTGGAGTCCTTCTTGCTCATAAGATAACGAAGCGCCGCATTATCTGTGTGGACAATATCCTTTGCACCTATCAAGTACAGGCGGAATTTCTCAATTGCAAACACAATGGAAATGAGTTCTTTCTCCATAATGGTGTAGTTGACTTAGGAACTATTCATGGTCTTACTAGCATAATAGATTTGTATGAAAAATTTTGTTGATGTGTTTCCCCAAAACAACCCCAACTGCTACGTCACTTGCATCACACATGAGTTCCAAAGGGACACTCCAGTTAGGAGCGGTGATGATGGGAGTAGTTGTCAGCTTGAACTTCAAAAATTCAAAATCTCTCATTAAAACTTCATTGAAGTTGAACTTAGCATCCTTCTGAAATCTTTGATGAAGCGTCGGTAGAAACCTGCGTGGCCTAAGAAAGTCCGCACACCTTTTACGAAGTTGGAGGTGAAAGTTTAGAAATCACCTCAATCTTTGCCTTGTAAACTTCAATTCCATTCTTTAAGATTTTGTGGCCAAGGACAATTCCTTCCTCGGCCATGAAATGGCACTTCTCCCAATTGAGCACTAAATTTATTTCTTCACATCTAGCCAACACTTTATCCAAGTTTGCAAGACCATCATCAAAAGAATCTCCAACCACCGAGAAGTTATCCATGAAAACTTCAAGGTAGTAATCCACCATGTCTGTGAAGATAGCCATCATACACCTTTAAAAAGTCATCGGTGCATTACACAAACCAAATGGCATCCACTTGAAGGCGAAAGTACCATAGGGACATGTAAAGGTTGTTGTCTCTTGATTTTCCGGAGTAATAAGAATTTGGTTGTAGCCCGAATAGCCTCAAGAAAGCAATAAAAATAACGGCCGACCAATCTATCGAGCAATTGATCTAATAAAGGAAGTGAAAAGTGATCATTCCTTGTGACTTTGTTGAGCTTGCGATAGTACATACACACCCTCCATCTAGTCACTGTTCTTGTAGGTATCAACTCATTCTTCGGGACACATTGAACCAAAGAATTCCATGAACTATCGTAGATGGGGTAGACAACCACGGCATCCAACCACTTGATAATCTCATTTTTAACAACTTCTTGCATAGCCTCATTGAGTCTCCTTTGGTGTTCAATAGATGGTTTGGAGCCTTCCTCCAAGTTGATCTTATGCATGCAAAATGGGGGCTTATCCCCCGAATATCCGCCAAGGTCTACCCAATAGCCATCTTCTTCTTTTGTAGCACCACCAAAGTGTAATCCATCTGCACGTTAGTCAAACAAGAGGAAAGAATAACCGGTAAAGTAGAACAAGGACCAAGAAATTCATACCGAAGATGTAGAGGTAATGGCTTCAACTTCAAGGTAGGAGACTCTTCAATAGAAGGCTTTGTAGGAGGAGTTGTCCTATTTTCAAGATCCAAGGACAATTTTCGGGGTGCATTACGACCCCATTCCTTTCAAAGAGTTCACACATTCCATGAAATTATCCATCTCGTCATCATCAAAGTTGAGCAAGACGGCCTCCAACACATCACCAATGTTGATTGTATCATGTGTCATCAACAATAACATTGGTTACCAAGTCCACAAAAGATCACACCTCATTGC
The DNA here is from genome assembly GCA_005239525.1 of Nicotiana knightiana. Taxonomy (NCBI): domain Eukaryota; kingdom Viridiplantae; phylum Streptophyta; class Magnoliopsida; order Solanales; family Solanaceae; genus Nicotiana; species Nicotiana knightiana. The sequence continues at coordinate 51,019 of ML373447.1, read as the reverse complement.
TATTTGGTTGCCGCATGGACTTAAACTCATGGAAAACCACTTTTTCATCACCAACCCGGAAGGTAAGTTCTCCGGCTTCAACATCACAAAGAGTCTTCCCCGTAGCAAGGAAAGGTCTTCCAAGAATAATTGGCACCTCATAATCAACTTCACAATCTAGAATGACTTAATAAGCTGGAAGAATGAATTTATAAACACGAACCAAGACATCTTCAATCACTCCCAAAGGTCTCTTCATAGTATGCTTGGCCATTTGCAATCTCAAAGAGGTGGGTCTTGGTTTCCCAATTCCCAAGGTATTTAAAATCGAATAGGGCATCAAATTGATACTTACCCCAAGATCACAAAGAGCTTTTGCATACTCGGCACTTCAATTTGTACAAGAAATCGTGAAAGCATCAAGATCCCCCAACTTAGGAGCCATTGAATGCACAATTTCACTCACTTGATGAGTAACTTTGATAGTTTCAAAATTCATTGACTGATTCTTTGTCATGAGATTCTTCATAAACTTTGCATAGCCGGGCATTTGTTCCAAAGCTTCAACTAATAGAACACTGATTGAGAGATTCTTCATCATTTGAATGCACTTCTTAAATTGATTCTCACCATTTTGCTTGGCAAGTCTTTGAGCGTATGGAGGTGAAGGCTTAGGCAATGGTGCCTTAACCTTTTGCACTACCGGCTCCGAGGTGTCAATAATGTGATCCCTAGATGGGTTCACCTCCTATTGGGTCTCTTCCACACTATCATCAATATCAATCTGAACTTTATCATTTGATTGCACCATATTGTTTGGGACCTCTTCTTATTGTACCTCTTGCTCATCATCCACAAGTAGCCTTTGACTTGAGGTGGGTGCATTCCCACCTTTTCCACTTCTTTTAGTAACGGCCATGTCATACCTCGTGTTGTTTCAGCTCTTTGGTTTACTACGGTGTTACTTGGTAGTGCCCCCTTAAGACGAGAAGTTAGAGCTTGAGAGATTTTCCCCATTTGAACTTCTAAATTTCGGATTGATGTGTTGTGTGAGGCTAGTTGGGCATCTGTATCGGCATTCTTTTCCATAATTTGCTTGAACATATTCTCAATACGCCTCATCTCATTGTTTGAAGAACTTGGACCATGGGAAGGATAAGGAGGCAGGTTGTTTGGTTGTTGATACATCGGGGGCCTTTGAAAGCCCGACCCCTAGTTTCCTTGATTGTTGTTCCATACTCTTTGATTGTTAAACCCCCCCCCCCCTCTAATTTCCTTGATTATTTCTATTCCAATTTCCTTGATTGATGTTGTTATGCCAATTCCCTTGATTGTTGTCACAACTCTAATTTCCTTGGTTGTTAGAATTCTAATTGCCTTGATTGTTTTGAGATCGCCATTGTTGTTGGTTTGGGCCTTGGAAGTTGTTTCTTTGACCTTGAAAGTTGTTCGCATATTGAACCTCCTATTATTCTTCATTGTAAGAATCATCTTGATCAAAACCACTATCCTATTGCATATAATTCTCCGCTCGATTTTGCACTTGTGGACCCTTAGTCCTTCTCTTGTTTACCATCGTGTTCACCCCTTCCATGGCATTGCCTTGCTTAGGATTTTTCACTTGTTGAAGTTGCGCCTTTTCTAGTTGATTCATAGTGGTAGTCAATTCGGCAATGGCTTGCCCATGGTCATGCATCTCTTTGTGAAGGTGGATCACATTGGATCACCTTGTAGAACATTAGCCCGGGATTGCTGCACCGATGATGCTTCCTCCGTTTCATCCAAAATCTCACACGCCTTTATCACCGGAAAGTTGATTCACTATACATTGGTTGGTTTTGGTAATCCGACGATAGAAGGTTTGTTGAATCGTGTTTTTCGTCATATCGTTGTTGGGACATTCCTTGATCATTGTTATATATGTCTCCCAAATCTCGTATAGTGGTTCATTCGGCTCTTTCTAGAACGCCAAAATCTCATCTTGAAGTGTATTCATGTGCCCCTGAGAGAAGAACTTAAAGATAAACTTTTCCGCCAACTCATCCCAAGTACGAATGGAATGGTTCAGTAGTCGTTCCAACCAATCTAAAGCTTTCCCCCATAGAGAGAAGGGAAAAAGCCTTAGCCTCAATGCATCCTCGGAGACATTTATTTGTTTTCTCCCCCAACAAGTATCCACAAACCCCTTCAAATGTATGTACGCATTTTGACTTTGAGCACCAATGAAGAAACCTCATTGCTCTAGCAAAGTGAGCATCACATTGGTAATTTGAAAGTTGTCCGCCTTAATACAGGGAGGGACTATTGCACTAGCATATCCTTCATTGGGTAACACCGGTGTGGAGCCGCTCGCACTAGAGGTGGAGGTGGAGCAGGGGCATTGTCATGAGTCTCTCAGCCTCTTCTATTGGATTGATGTTCAAGAGGAACCTCCTCAACTTTCTCGTAGTCGACGTTCACATCCCCCTAATTTCTGAATTCATTGGTTGCCACCATAATTGTAGCAAAAATTATTTCACACGAGTTAGTAACAACATAAGGAAAAGAAAATAGTCTAAATACAAATCCAAATATATAGCTAACACCGTTATATCCCCCACAACGGCATCAAAAATTGATCACATCCACAACACACCTTAATAGAGATATGATACTGTCGCATACAATAATAATTATACAACTAAGAATCGGGTTCGAATCCACTGGGCGTTATGATAGGAGTTATAAGTATATATTTGAAGCAAGCAAATGAATTATCTAATATTGCACTTCCATAACAAGGTTTTGTTTTCTATTCTACTGTTACTCTAACGAATGCAAGATAAAGATAATAGATTATAGACAAATATTTTTGAGGTTTTTCCAATTGGATTAAAGGCCTAGGGTTGTGACCATAACCTAGGTATTTTCCTAATGGGATAAAGACGTCAATGCTTGTTTTGTTGATTGGGGTATCTTATAGCTCTCAACTCTACGTTACCCACTCAATACCTCTCGGTCAGAGAGTGATTTTACCCAATTTAGCTTTCTCAAGTCCAAATGGGTATCAACCAAAACAGTTGATAAGAGCTCAAGTCGGGTTCTTACTATTTCTACTTTGAACCCTTCAATTAGGCTAATCAATCTCTTAATTAAACCAATTCCTTGTTAGCTAAGTTATCCTAGACTAGGTCCCTCTTTCTCAAGTAGAGACTAAGTCAAATAGGCATGAAGCAATGTTTGCAACCATTAATTCTAAAATTAAAGCATGAACTAAGCTAAATAATCAACACACAATCATAAACAAGTACTAAATTAGATACCCTTAAGGTTTACACACTAGGGTTGGGTCACAACCCTAGTAAAAGTCTAGTTACTCATAATGAAAATTGCAGAAAATAGAGAAGAAAAGCTAATTAAACTCATAATGGAAGATTAAAATGATGAAATCTAATGTTAAAACTTCAAAATAATGTAAAACTTCCTAAAGTAGTAAAGAAAAACGGCTACAGGAGCTTTAGATGTTCCAAACTTGACCTAATTTTGTGAAACTCATCTATTTATATAGGGCCAAAAATCACAGAGAAAAATGTCCCTCGGGAGGTTCTGCGGCTGCACAATTCCATATGCGGTCCGCAGATTTCTTCAGCTGGCAGCAAGTGGAGTTTTGCGGCCGCACATTTCTTAACTGCGGTCGCGAGGCAATCTTTTGCGGTTGCACATTTCTGAATTGTGCCCGCAGGGCAATCTTCTTCGGCCGCACTTCACAAGGGCTCCTGGACTTGGTCTTTTTGCATACTCTCTGATCTTTGAATCTTAAACCCAGTTCTGCGGCCGCACAATTCATGTGCGGTCCGCACATTGCTGAAAGTTCTATTAGATTTTTCATCTTGGTTTGCGGCTACAGTAGGATCCGGTTGCGCTCCGCAACAGATTGTGTGTTTTGTATTCCTTGTTGTAATGTGTTGGCTTTGGTGTTTTCGTATGAGATTCTGAGGATGGGTATTTCTGATTTTACTGATTTTCGAGGATTGAGTTTATTTTCATAAGTTAACTACCTTACTGACCTGTATTCCTTTCCTGTTGTTATTATTATACTGCATGCGGGTTATATAGTAAGTGACACGCCTTAGCCTCGTCACTACTTCGTCGAGGTTAGGCTCGATACGTATAGAGTACATGGGGTCGGTTATACTCATACTACACTCTGCACTTCTTGTGCAAATTTTGGAGTCGGTCCCAATGGCGATCAGTAGATAGCTCGGATTGACGATCGGACGGAGACTTGAGGTACAGCTGCTCGGCATTCACAGCCCTGAAGTCCTCTTCTATCTTATCCTAACTGTTTTTTTTTTTTTCCAGACAGTTTTACTTCACTCAGACCATTTTCTTTATTATTCTAGTTGCTCGTGCACTTGTTACACCATATTTGGGGTTGTATCTAGATATTTCGGTTGTTATGAGTTTTCGCACTGTATTTTCAGTTATATCCGTTTAATTGGTATAATTTAATTTGATTTATTGAAAATGACTAATATCTATTCCAACATTAGTTTGCCTAGCAAGTGAAATATTAGGCGTTATCACAGTCTTGAGGGTGGAAATTTCGGACCGTGACACATTTTATCATGGTTCCTTTGGGAATACATCGCAACTTAGGCCATTTAAAATTTGCATTTACGAGTGGAGCTGAAAAAGAACTGTATGTAGTAAGTAACTGTGTATTAAATTTAACAATTATGGTCAACTACTGTATTAACTATAATGAAAAAGATAAACAAAACATATATAGTCTCTGAATAAGGAAAGCCAATATCCAAAGGCAGCATTATCGAGTATTGATTCTGAGGCCTAAGATATACCCTATAATCCTAACCTTTCTTGTAGGACGGCAAGAACAGGTACAAAGTGAATATTTAATACAAGGCCCCTCTTTGCAAATCAGAATATATTACGTTATATTTTCTCTGGTTTCACTCGACGTATGGTATCTATATTAGAACTCGACTAAATTCGAGTTACATAATAAGACTATGATGATTCATTGAATTAGGTGACTGTATGTTATTAATATAGTGCCTCTTTTAAAAAAGGAGGTAGAGGCGGATCCATAATTTAATATTATGGATTTCTGTATTAACTTCGAGTAAATTTTTAATATTAACTGGGTTCACATTCATTTATTTATAAATATTTTGTTAATATTTCGAAGACATTTATATTGTTTGGACAAAATCTACTAGGTTCACCCGAACCCGTAGGTCGGGAGGTGTATCCGTGCCTCGGGGAACATTCTTTCAAACTCCAATACTGAGTACGCATATATGTAAAACTAACACAGTCTCTATGTCCTTTCAGGGGTAAGGGTAAGGCTGTGTACATCTTATCCTCCTCATACCCCACTTATGAGAAATTATTGGATTTGTTGTTGTTGCTGCAACTCTGAATCAACTCTTTGTATCTACATTTTGTATGGTTAATAATCTAAGCTTACTTTAAAACTTGATCACATTAACTCTAAATTAAAAAACAACATATACCATTTGCAGTGGAATATAATCTAATAGAATACCCCAAATATACAAATATAGTAAATCCATACATATAATATTACTATATATAGATAGGTGGGGGGGGGTACCTACTTTTTTGGAATAACATCTTGTCATGTTATTAATGGGAATAAATTCCAACAAATTTAAAAATTGCATCCACGAGTGGAGCTAAAAGAGAACTTTATGTGCTGCTTTGTATTATACTTAATAAATATTTGAAGTCAAATAATTAATTAATATTTTAAAAAAAGATGGGAGACAAAAACATCAGAATCTTATATAATACAGAAAGCCAATGTCTAAACTTAGCTTTATTAGGTTTTGATTTGAGGGCCCTAAATATATATCATTTCGGACGGCAAAAGGCACAAAGTCTTGTATGATTTCATATAGGTCCCTCTTTGCAAAATAGGAATCATAGGATATTTTAATTTTATTTTTGTCTTAATATCTAACACAATGGTAGTTCTTATGTTCCATATTATTGAATTAGGTGCATCTTGTCATCACTAATTGGACCATGACTTCTAGTCTTAATCGCTCTTACCTCCCTATCTGATTTTGTTTCTTACTTTTTCGAGAATAAAGATTCAAAAGATACAAGAATATTAAATTTGCGACCTAAAATAATTTTTGATCCACTAATCAAGCTCAACTACGCCTCTAAATTGTCGCTGCACTAGATAAAAACTTGCTTTATTTAACAATTTATATATTAACAAAGAGAATTACTTTTATGACGAAGATTCCCTTTACTTGTGTGATTTAGATATCTAAAATGATTCGATTGATGATTTAGGATCTTCTATATATAATCCTGCATAGTCTGGAACGTTATTCTTTGGTTGTCTAGTTTAATTTCTTTTTTACTTTAATTGCTTCCACCCTGATTTGGATTTTTCGTCTCACGTTTCGAATGTAGAACTTGGTCATGTTTATGCAAAAGAAATTTTTAATTGTTTGCACATTGTTTGAATAAAAAAATGAAATATCACATACAATAATGCAATCGAGTTGCGTGTTGTAACTCGTGCTTGTTAGTTGAAGTGCTACAAAAGTCGATGAGCATTTTATTGTCCACATAACTTAATAAATTATTTTTTTGTTTTTTTTCTGATATTATTGTCTCTTCTGTTGAGCCGAGAGTCTCCCGGAAACAGCCTCTATCCTTTCGAGGTAGGTCTCCGGACCCCACTAGTGAAATTTTACTTGAATTTGTATTGTTGTTGTAGTATAATTAATAAATTAAAATAAGATATGCAAAACAAAGTGCTTCTGTATTATTTAAAACAAAGCAATTATTTGAACTTAAAAGAAAAAGAAAAATCAGAACAGGAGGGTTTAGAATTGATAGAAAACATTAGATGAAGATAGTAGCAGAACTTTCCAGTTCCTAAGAAATTGTAAAACTTTAGATTGACATACTTTACCAAAGAGAAATGTGATGAAAAAGCAAACTTCCAGCTCTGCTCTCAGGAAGGTTTACAGCTTTTTACTCTTAATACCTAGAATGGTTGTTTCAAAAACTAACAATGTCAAAAAAGGATTTGTGAACACTGCACTGGTTCTTGTTTCTTTCAGGATCTTCACCATTCATCGACAACGTAAACCGGAGAGAGGGAGAGACAAATTGAATTTTCAAATATTTGAGGAGAAAATAGTAAGCATTTATAGAAAAACATGCTTTACAATTTAAAGAAGTTGGAAGCTGAGGAGCTGCCAATTAAAAAAAAAATTGCCCATTTCACTCACTCTTGGTAAGCAGGACAAATAACTCCTCATCTTTGATTCCACCCATCTCCATGGCCCTTTCCAGCACACTGAGTCCACCGTAATCCTTGATAGATGCACGGGCACCTCTGAAAACATACATGCCAGGCAAAGCATAAATATGAGACTCAGAAAAGTTTTAAGAGTTCGATATTTGGTTTACAAAGCATAGGCTCGACATCAAGTCATCAACCCCTTTGGAATCGGGAGCCACGAGTACTAGCAGTAACTAAAGAGAGCTAGTAGAGAATGTAAAATATCAAAAACTTTATGAGAGAGCTAAGGTGAAGTGAAAGCTAAATTGAAAATGAGAAAAGGATAGTTGCTTAACTACTTGGCCAAAATTTTGAAGTTACATGCTTTATGTCCTCTTAAAATTGCTGCCCTGTGACCAGGAGGTCATGGGTTCAAGCCGTGGAAACAGCCTCTTGCAAAAATGCAGGATAAGGCTGCGTACAATAGACCCTTGTAGTCCGGCCCTTCCCCGGACCCCGCGCATTGCGGGAGCTTAGTGCACTGGACTGCCCGTCCCCTGGATGCGAACTTTCCCCCAGAGTATGAACTTATAGAAGCCGCTAAAGTGCAGCACAATTTCTTGAAATAAACCACTATGTGAAAAGTTACTTGGTATAGGCGCATGTCGCTTCTCAGCTTCAATGAGGTCAACTTAGATTTGATAGTTAGACAACAATATGTCACCTTAACATGTAAAGTGAATTGATTTGATTAAGGAAGAATTTACAAATATGTACAAAACACAATTTCAAAAGTAATATCATTGATAAGCTATATTACCTTTTATTTTATATTGTTTATCATGTTGTTATGACATAACATGGGCACTAGTACAGGATAATTTATTAGTTGGATACTTGAATTTTTCTAAGCTCAGAATAGTCATAGTAGTAGATTTTTGTTTAAGTGCACATAAATTGCTCAATATGAACTTGCTAACAACCAGAACTTTTCCCTAATCCTAACCTTATGTTTAATATTTCCAAGGATGTTCAGACTTGAAAGAAGTAAATAAAATTTTCCGACAATGGGTGTTCAGTATATGTTTTACACATCTAAAATCAATATTTTACTTATATACACAATATAATTTTTCGTAATATTTCGGCGAAGGGTGGTCAACTGACCACGCTTTGCAAAAGGTGGCTTCGCCCCTAATTACCGTGTCCCCCTTATACCAAAGGAATGTGCATTCTTTATGTCAAGAGGCTAGATAGTGAAACATTATATGCAACCTAAATTTTCATGCTTATCAGCCATATCCTATCACCTGCATCTAGTGTTTTACTCACACATGCCTATCCTTGATATAAAGGCTATGGCAACTCTGACGCCTCGACATGCACCATGTCTAACAGCCATAGCCCAGTCCAACTAACATAGATGATTAGGAAGTCTATTGTCCAAAGAAGACTAGGATGTTAGAAAACTAGTGCTACGAAGTCGGTTGGCTGAAAGTCGTTGAACCAGAAAGCACCGTCAATCTTGCGTGCATTCAGCAAAAACTTTGTTTAGGTTCAAGACAACTTTACCACATTATGTCCAAGAAGGTACACAAGTTATTAGCATTAGATCTGAATATAAAATGATATGTTCGCGCATAGATGAATACAGCAGAAGTATTATGGTTCCTTTTTAAAAACAAAGAGCAAAGGAACAAATGATGGAGGTAAGCATATAGTAACTAAAAGCAAGAAAGAGTATAATCTTGAATTCAGTTTAATGTGGAACCATGGAACTCATCTTGTCATCAATTCAAATAATTTTAGCCAACTGTAAGAAAGAACTACAAATCTAAATGCTGAGATAATGTAACCAAATTAAATATTGGGAGAACTAATAGAAAGATATGTTGCTGAGAGGTCAGATTATCAACCATGCTACGTAAAAATGACTCTGAATTAAATATATCACCTTCTAAGCAAAAATTTTGCCAAGTGGTGTCTCCCCATGCAGATACAATGTTGTAGAGGAGTCCTTCCATGATAATCACGCCTATTTATATCTGCACCAAATTGCAGAAGAAGTTCAAGCATCACTGGACTGTCACCGTTGCATGCTAGATGTAACAAAGAACATCCTTGACGGCAAAGCTTGATCTCCTGACAGCCTGCTGGGTTTTGATGTTTCTTTTTGGAATCATCAAAGCCTAGTTTTGAATCATTTTCATGGATTTCATGGTATATTTTAGCACCTTTGACCTCATCATAGGTAGTGTTGATTATGTTCACATCTGACATTACAATAATTCGATAGACTTCCTTCACGTTATTACTCCTAACTGCTTCCCAGATGCCGGTGGCACGATTGTTGTTGTAAGGTGCAAGAGCTTCTTTATTCACAACCTGCTTTTCAACATACTGAACAACATGAAGCAAGTTAATATAGCAAATATTCATAGAAACTTGCATACATTCTCATTTCTAGCAGCGCTTTTTTTTTTTTTTGTTTTGATGAAGTAGTTAATAAAATAGACATCAAGAAGATGCAAGAAGTTAAAAGTGGGGTAAAGAGTCAGTTATGATACAAAAAAGTGTTAAGCTAAAGCAAATGAGCTGACAAAATCCAAATTGTTAATAGCTTTGATTTTTGATGATATACATTTTCTATATGGTTAATTGTAACTTGACTCAGATTTATCTCCATTAATTTTTACTCTAGTACAAGGATTTGTACTATAAAGACTAATATACTTTATATATGAACTGTCCGTGACGGAATTCTTATGATTGATCATCTTAGTTTGGTTACAGATACTAACTTGAAGAATTTCTGTTACAAATACTTCTAGTAACTTAACAAATTACTGTTACAAATATTTCTAGTAACAGTATCAGGCACATTGACATGAAATTTCAACTCTATTTCAATCATTTGATGTGTTATGCAAAAAACAACACACATGGATATGAACTACTAAATTCATTTCAAGTTTTAATGGTGAACAATTAAACGAATATTTGGCCTGTGCTGGATAGTGGGCCTAATGTCGGAGGACAGCCTTGTTCAGATAGATGATCTATGTCCAGGAACCTACATTCAGGGAAATGGAACAACAACAGTGGCATAGCATATAGCAGATCCAGGCTAAAGATTTGCAGCTACACTGAAGATATTGATGTGGAAAAGTATAGCAATAGAACTAAATTGAGAATAGGAATGATGCTTATGGATTCAGAGCTAAAAATAAAATAGGCAGATCCCTCTTTAAGGAATATAGAATAAGGTCTGAAAGATAAACTACAAACAAAGTAATAGCTGAGGAGATCAAGAAAAAGTATACAAGACGTGGTGGAACCAATAGAAAAAACTTATAGAAGGCAATATTTTTTAAATTTTTTAAATTTAAAATTTTTAACTTTTAAATTACTTTTAGAAACTAAAAAAATATAGAAGGCAATATTCTTATTTTCTTTTTAAAAAAGGGAAGATTTATAGAAAGCAGTCTTCTTGACAAAATTCGAATTGAATACGAAGAACTTATAGTTATAATGGAAAGATCAAGATTAATTTGGAAACAATCTAATGAATTTTCAAAATCTTAAGAAGAAGATAACTGGGGAAGGTAGTTATTTGACTCGAGGCTACCTAGTTATTTGACTCGAGGCTACCTAGGTTGTTTCAAGAGGGTCATCACAAGTCTAAGGAGGTGCTGTATCCCATTCTATAATTCATAGAGATTGGAGGGACAAATGACTCTCCCAAAAGGGGTTTTGGGCATAACTCAAGCACCTAAACACATACTAAGGTATTTTTCACATGACTTCCTTTGAGATTATATCAAATCTCAGTAACTGTAAACAGAATTTTCAGGCTTAGCACAAGGGAAAAAATGTATGACATGGAGAAGGAAAGTCCTTAAAACATGCAAGAAAGTATACCTTTGCCAAAATGTACTTCTCCTTTAAATGAAAGCCATCTTTCGGGCTTGGCTTGGAAACAGATTGAATAGCATCAACATTTGTTGATCTGAACAAATTCATCATTCAACACGAGTTATACTTTTACAAATCATTAGACCTAAATGCATGTAATATAATCCTGGCACGTGGGAACATTATCTAATTGTTTCTTACATTTGTTATCAAAAGATGAATTCTCCGACAATGTACTGAAATAGTAGATAGGGACATAGATAGTTCTGTTATCTGTAAAGCGGGAATTTTATGATCTTTCATATCTCTTAACATTTCTTTTCTTGACTGACTGGAGGACCTTTCACATTAAATCTGAACTCGAAGATCTACAGAAATTTATACCATGCAAGAATGCCTTTCTTGTATGTTATCAACAAAAGGAACATACCTGCCACTTGGAAGTAGAAGTAGCTCCTCCCACACCGAGTTACAGTAAGAATTACCCAATGTGCGAAATAGATCCAAGATGGTAGGCTCCCAAACCCTGACATCTAACGTGATGGACCTGACCTGCAAATAATAAGTATCTCAAGAATAAATACAGGCCCATAGATCTTTCAACTTTTTTTGCAGCGACAGCGAAAAAGGTATTAACTCAAAATACATTTCCAGAAAAGATTCAATAGCTACTAACAACAACAACAACAACAACAACAACAACCCATTGAAATCCCACAAGTGGGTCTGGGGAAGGTAGAGTGTTGCAGACCTTACCTCTACTCCGAGGGAGTAGAGAGGTTGTTTCTGGAAGACCTTCGGCTCAAGAAGACGAAAAGAGAGACAATATATCAGTACTATCGACATAAAACAATATAAATGATGACAGCAACATAAGAATCAGAGAATAGATGCAAAGCACTAACAATAATCCGTAGATAGGTCCGGCAAAAAGAAAAACAGTAGAATAGTGTGAACACAACAAGACCACTAGCAATCTAAGACAAAGCACTATCAGACTAGAGCCTCACACATGAACAATGTTCAACTACCTCCTAACCTACAACCCTAATGCTCGACTTTCACACCTTCCTATCAAGTCATGTCCTGTCTGATCACCTCTCTCCAATACTTCTTAGGCCGCCATCTACCTCTTCTCGTACCCTCCAAAACCAACTGCTCACACATCCTTACCAAGGCATCTGGACTTCTCCTCTATACGTGCCCGAACCATCTGATTTTCGCTTCCCGCATCTTCTCATCCATAGGAGCTACGCCCACCTTTTTTCCGAATAACTTCGTTCCTAATCTTATCCATCCTAGTATACCCGCACATCCACCTCAACATCCTCATTTCTGCTACCCTCATCTTCTGGATGTGTGATTGCTTAACTAGCCAACACTCAGCCCCAGAAAACATGGCAGGTCTAACCACCGCCCTATTAGTGTTTTTGAGAGCGAGAAGCGCAAAAAAGCGACAGGGGGCTCCCCTCGCTTCAAAAGCGAAGCGCGAAGCAAAGCGCACGCTTCATTGAAGTGAAGCGTAATTCTTAAAAAACATAAAGTAAACCTTGCAAAGAGACAAACATAATGAAATAAACTGAAGATATATATATATATATATATATATATATATATATATATATATTAAACCTGCAAAATAAAGTCAATTAATTTGGAGCTGTGTTTTATCTAGAATTTGGTCAGGAAATTTGTCAGCAAATTGTATGGATCTTTGAATAGGGACAATGGTTCCCTGCTCGATCTTATGCCCAAGAAATTGGATGTTGATTTGAAATAAGACTATATTTAGTTTTTTTATAAAACTAATCCATTTTCTTTGATAACATTAAAGAAAACCTTTAGATGTTTAAAATGTTGATCTATGCAAGTAGAAAATACTAAAACATCATCAATATAAACAATAATAAATTGTGAAAAAGGATTAAAAATATCATTCATTATCCTTTGAAATTCGGAAGGAGCATTTATTAAACCAAATGGCATTACATTCCATTCGTATTGCCCAAATGGTACTGTAAAAGCAGTTTTATATCTTTCCTTGGGATCGATCTGAATTTGCCAAAATCCTGATTTTAAATCGAATTTTGAAAAGATAGTTGCAGCATAAAGTCGTTGAAGTAAATCCTTCTTGTTTGGAATAGGGTATCTAATCCAGCGAAGTGCTTTGTTTAAAGGTTTATAATTGATGACTATTCGAGAAACACCTCGTTCAATCTCAGAGTTTTTATTGACGTAAAAGGCAGCACAGCTCCAAGGGGAATTGCTTGGAGAGATGATGTGTTTGTCAAGAAGATCATTGATTTGATTTCTTTTTTACAATGAATTGTTAGCTCGTGATTCATCTGGATAGGACGAGCCTTTACGAGGATGGTTTTTTCATCAAAGTCAGGTTCGTAGGGGAGTCTAACAATGTGTTTCTTGCGATTCCGAAAGGCTGTAGGTAAATCAGCACAAAGTTCTCTTTGGATTTTGGTTTCCAAGGTTTTTATCTTGGATTGGAGAGAAGAATCTCAAAGTTGCTATGTAACCTTTGAAATGCTACTTCTTCTTTTAAAAAATTGATATGTGCTTCTTTACTTTTTATGGTAGACAAGAGCTTTGTCAATGGCGGTCTATCAAAAGGAAGAAGGGTTCTACCTCCTACACGTTCGATTAGAATACCTTGTTTTGTTACCATAAAAGGTATGAGTTCTTCGATAAAGAGAGTACCTAATATAACTGGATTGGTAATGTCTTTTACTAATACGAAAGAACTTGAGGCTGACAATGGAGAATTATCTATGGAGGTTCTAACTTCAACATTGGAGAGTTTGAAGCTAATTCCTAGTTTTTTGCCGTTGACAGCTCTAAAACCTTTGGTTTTTTCAAAGAATTTGGTTGGAATAAGGCCTTCTTGTATGCAGTTGAGATCTGCACTTGTATCAAATAAGGCAATAATATCCCAGGTAAAGGACTTACCGATAATTAAGATGACAAACATATGCCATATTCTTATGGAAATTCTGGAGAGGTGGTTGATAAAAACTTCTTTTTCAACTGGTTTAACTTCAGTTAATTTAGGCTCTTCAGGTTTGGTAGAGAGCGGTTGTTGAACAAGACGATCTAATTCTTGTTTCGGTTTGGAGGTCTTGGATAGTTACTACTTTAAGTTTTTGGGAAGGGAATCTACTGAGGATATCAGTAATATTGTAGGTATTGGCAACTTGAGGATGATTTGAAAAGACACTAGAGGAAGATGTAGAAGGCTTATCTATAGCCTGTTTGAATTGTTCAAGATAGTACTTCTTTTGATTTGAGTCTTGGAGATTGCTTATTATTTCAAGAAGAAGATCTTGTTCTTTGGAGAGAACATTAACTGCAGGTTCCTCTTGACTAGACTGGACGAAGATGATTTGGCGTCATCATCTTCGAGTTGGTTAAATTGTTGTTCAAGTTCATCATCAGCAACATCAGAAGTTTCACTGTCTTCTAATAAAAGTTGTTCGATCTGGTTAAGAACAGACTCATCTAAATCAAGATTTCTAACTTTGTTGGACAACTTGCAGTATTTCGCTATATGACCTGGCTTGCCACATTTGAAACATTTGCCAGAATTGGGAGCTTGGAAGTTTGTTGGTTTATTTTTACCGGGAAAGGTTTTGGATTTAGAAGGAAACGGTTTGTTTTTCCTAAATTTGGGTGCAGGAGACTTATATTTAATAATCTCCATATCCTTGGTTTTTCGTCTCTTATGAGGCTTTTTACTACGAGGTGCTAAGCCAAATTGCTCACAGAAACTACCTAGATCTCGCCGGGTCTATGTTCTATCTTTAGCTAATTGTATCAGTATCTTATCATGTCGACATATTTTGAGAGCTACATGTTGGATGAGACTGGTAAGTTGGCTATAGGTGATTTCTTCGTAAGGAATAACATCACCAGAATGATGATTTTGGAGTTCTTCTTTAATTAAATCCCTAAGAGACTTAGTAGGCCATCAAGGAATTTTTCTTTCCAGTATGGGAGATTTCCGTCAGGTTTTTCGTATATTCGGGTAAGAAAGAAATCTTTATACCATCTGAAATCAGAAAGAGTCTTACACTTAAGGTTGTTAAGTATCTCACAAGATCTTTCCCTAAAGATACCTGGACTACCTATGAATGTTTTGATAATGGTATAAATCAGAGTGTTAGTTGAATCAGGAATGGTAAAGCCATCCTTAAGAATTGGTTCTCCCATTGAATCAACTCGGACACTTAAGAAAATTTGGTTCTTGTCTTCTTCGCTAAGATGGGTATCCCACCATCCCTTAAGTTGACCTGTGAAACCTGCTACTAAGACACGGGTAGTAAGCTGGTCAGAACAGTTATGAGAAGTCCGGAATGCAGTAGCTACCATAGTCATTTGTTGTAACTTGGCCAGAATATTGTATTCAGAACAACCATCTATGTTCCATTCATAGATATTATTTGCATTATAGTTGTTTTGCATGACATTGGGTCTTTCTTCTTAGGCTACATCAGGATGGGTAGCTCTAGGATAGTAAAGTCTTTGGGTTGACGCCAGTTGAAGGATCCTGTTCTAACAGGAGAAATTTCGAGGGGATGGTTGTTATGGAATTGTTCTGGTTCTTGGTTAGATTCGACTTCTCAGAGAACTCCAACAGAAGAATCTTTAGTTGCGGTATCCTGAGCTATGGTTTTCTCAATCTCTAGGATCCTACACTGAAGGTCAGAGAACTGACGATAGTCTTTAGCTTGGTGAATCCGAAGTTCCGTAGCAAAAGTTCTAGGGATTTCATAAGGTTTAAATAAAGGAATTGAAGAAGTGGATGTTTCTGCTACCTTGGAACTAGTAGAAACTGAAGGTGGTTTTGTAACTAAATATTCACCAAGAGATTGTAAATATTTGTCTGTATAATTATTTTGTTCAAAAATATTTTTAATATCTTTGGCTGTAATTGTCTCATTTCGTTTTTTAATTTGAAAGGATTAGCTACTACTGAAGTATTTGCATAACTTGTTGAAAATCCTTGTGCTGGTGAAAGTTGTGAGATGACTTCCTCTCCAGAGGAGGTCTTCCAAATTTTTGAAACGTTAACAGATTTAGAAAAAGGGAAATCTAATTGGTGATATTAAGCATAAGCTTCAAACCATTCAAAGAAATTCTTCTATGAAGTTTAAAGACTCATAGTAAATACTTTGGAGATTTTTTCTTTCGTCTCCTAGGAAATTCTGGAAAAACCAAGTTCTTTTGAAAATATTTTCTAGTGAATAAAAATTTGCTCGAAGTCTTCTTTATCAATTTGAAAATCTTTTTTCAAAACACCTAATTCAGCGCCTAAAACTGAGTAAGTGGGAGATGGAGGTTGTTCATAATTAACTTCTGTCGGAGGGTTGTTTCTACAGTATATTTAGCTTGTGGGATTCTAGAGTCAAAATTAACCGTTTCGATTCTAGAAGGAAAGGAAGATACTGAATGTCTTCCCGACTGTACCGAAAAGGAAGAGACAGAGATTCTTTGGCTAAGTGATCTTTGGAAGGAGATGGCTATAGATCTGCTAGAATATTGCTGGATCTGAGAGACCGTAGTATTTTCTGGTTTCTCAGCTTGAGTAGCATCTTGTAGTAACCAGTTTTGTGGTAGAGAAACATGGCTCCAAAAAATGGGTTTTGGTATTGACAGATGAGATCTTTGTAGATTTGTTTTGAAAAGGACAATTTCACCTTTATGGAGGGGTTTTCATGGCTCCAGTATTAAAGGCAGAACTCATGGCCTTATAATGTATTCTATAAATAATTGTTACTGGTAAAGATCCAGTTTTGATTTTATAATTAGCGGTTTTAACATTAAGAGTTAAAGAATCCAAGATATTTCTATCTCTAAGAGACACTGTAAAATTAGGAAAACAATCAAAATAAATTGGTCCACTACAGAGACTGGTTTCTACCATTCCTAGGAGGGAATCATTGAAATCTAAGAATGTAGAGTCTCTAAGACAGAGGAGTAGAGATGTGTCTAGACCTTCTCTAGACATAGGGCTAACTGCAATCTGCACTAAACCAAAATCAATTGTATTTCCGCCTATATTTTTCTATAGACTTGGAGTTTAAAAGTTTGATTTCCTCATGATCTAATTCAAGAGGAATCGCTTGTTCAATCGTAGAAATGAAATATAGCAATCACTGGTTAAGGGCCATCGTGAAGACTTGTAAATTGTGGAGTGTGGATGTTTAGGGATCTTCCGGTCATCAATTGATTGCTGCAAATCAGAAAAGTTAATTTCTTCTTTGAGTTTGGGAGTGGAAGAGGATGAGGAGGAGGAAGATGAAGAAGTTGGAGAGGAGAAGGAATTTTTTGAAGGGGATGAGAAAGGGTGGAAGAAAGACACGGCTTATATCTGCAAGTAATTATAACAAAATTAACGATGATAACTTTAATGCTTCTTGTTCTTGGTTCAAGAGACCATTGGGTTCCATAAGGATAATATTCAAGTTCTTAACTCAATATTATGTAAAAACGTTAGATCTAAAAATTAAATATATGGATAAATAACCATCTATATAAGCCATCTATATAAGCCAACTGTGAATTATCATATCCACTTTTCTTAGAAAAACTGCTCATAGTGTAGATCCGGGAGGATCACAGTGACATCCTTAAGAGATCTTCTTAACAAAATATAAGATTTAAGAAAGATATATAAAAGAAGCCATATATCTATAAATATAAGTTTGACCTAACAATACCACATAAAAGCAAGAATAATAATCCTTACTTCCCCCCATAGCGCTGATACCAAGGGGACCGTTTCGAAGAAGCCATATATTTATAGCAATAAGATATATGGTTATAAATAACCATCTATAAGCCAACTGAGAACTATCATATCCACTTTTCTGAGAAAAACTGCTCATAGTGTAGATCCGGAGGGATCACAGTGACATCTAAGAGATCTTCTTAACAAAATATAAGATTTAAGAAAGATATATAAAAGAAGCCATATATCTATAGATCTAAGTCTGACCTAACAATAACACATAAAAGCAAGTTAAAAACAAGAATAATAATCCTTACTTCCCCCGTGGCTCTGATACCAAGGGGACCGGAAGCGAAGCCCCTAAAAGATTAGGGAAAAATTAAATAAATGTAAGGACAGGAAGCAAATAACAATAAGATAATTAAACCTGCAGAATAAAGTCAATTAAAGTGCTAATAAATAAATTTATGGGACAGAGCCAACCATAGAAATTAAATGCGATAAAGTAAATTAGGCGGTATAACTGACCATAATGCAGAGTAATATAAATGGAGTTAGTGAGCAAGAGTAAAGTATATAAAAGAAACTTGATTGTTATTGAAAATGCAAAAATTGATAATACAAGTTAAAAACTTATAATATACATAGAAAGAGAGCTCTAACCAATTCTAGAGAAGAAAAGAATTCTTTCTCAAGTGGTAGTGTAAGGTGTGTTTTTCAAGTGATATGGGGGGCCATTTATAGCCAAAAAAACTAAAAATTACATAGTGTTTTCTAATGCCATCCATGATGTCATTAGAAGTAAGTGCTAGCTGATGTCATTGTGTTATCATGTTGATGTAATTTCGGATTAATTTTCATAAAATTAAATCAGGGTTTTCTTCTGATGATTTGTCAGACAAAGATGCTTGGTTTTGTTGACCTGGAATTTGATTCTTAAGAGAATCAAGAATTTTTTTCATTTGTTAAATAAAATCAAGCCTGCTGCTGGAACCAGCTAGTTGTGCGTTTGCAATGAACTTTTGTTGTAAAAATAATATTTGAGCAGCATCTGTTATAGTATCTGGATGAGATAGAAACCACTTCTCTACTGCTGGCACATAGGCTTCGGATGAATCCCACATTTTGTACCACTTGCAGTGACCTTAGAGGGCTAACCACAGTAGTCCTTTATGTCCTTCTGGAAGGAAAACTTCATATAGGGATATGAAATCTGTGAGAAAATTGGAGGAGCATGGGTATCTGTTGTTCACTAGAAAATCTGTGGCAGAAATAATCATAACCTTCCTTTACTGGTGTTGGGAGAATTTCAGCTCTATGACCATATGCAGGCCACCATTGATGTATAAACAACTGAGGGAAGTCAGAGATTAATTGTTTACCCCAGAGGATGAACCACGAATGCTTTCCAAGTTGGTTTTGGAAGGTGAAAGCATCCATCCATGCTGCTTGGTAGTCGTAATAATTGTAAAATTGCGGATCAAAAGGCTGGGAAAGTCTTTTGTATTTGGCTGGATTGGTTCTTCTTTTGGTGAGATTATTTTGTTAATCCACACCGTAGTGTGCGTGACATATGATTGGGTTTTGTTTTTCTTTATGGGGCTTAAACAAGCAAGACATGGTATCTGTGAGAATGAACTCATAGTATTTTTGGGTGTTTTAAACGAAATTGGCTTAAGGGCTAAGTATTTTCTTAGCTACCTCCTGGGGGTTGGAACTCTGGTTCAATTTGGACGAGTGGGTAGACACTTTCGTTCTTAATATAAGTAGGTTCCTCGGAAGAGGAGCTTTTGTTTGAAAAAATAGGTTGTGGCATTGGTGAAGAAAGTGTCTGATTGGTTGTGGTTTATTGGATGTTGGATAGACATCTTGTACCTGCAATGGGCTCGTAGCCTCCAATATTTTTTGTGTTTTGTGTGGTGCTTTTAGCAGCCACAGGAATTGAAGAAGTCGTGTGACTTTGGGCCGCCACGGAGTTTGAAGAAGATGCGTGGCTTTGTGCTGCCACCTTGGAACTATAATTTTTATGCAATTGGTATTGATCTCTCAATTGTGTTTTAAACAGGTCAGGCATGGTCATCTTATCATTAATTCCCATGAATTGGCGCCATTGCATGAATTCTTCTGTCTAAGGAGAAGTCATGGTCTGTGCTAGTAGGGTTTGAGCTTGTTGAGATTCTTCTTCCTCAACTAGGTCTGCCCATCTTTTTGGACTGGAAATTAGGATGGGTCCTAAACTTTCTATCAACAAGCTGAGACGCCAACAAGCTCAAACCCAACTAGCACAAACCATGACTTGCCCTTGGACAGAAGAAGAATTCATTCAATGGCGCCAACTCATGGGAATTAATGATCAGATGACCATGCATGTTTAAAACACAACTGAGAGATCAGTATCAATTGTATAAAAATTATAGTTCCAAGGTGGCGGCACAAAGCGACGCATCTTCTTCAAACTCCGTGGCAGCCCAAAGTCACACGGCTTCCTCAATTCCTGTGGCTGCCAAAAGCACCACACAAAACACAAAAAATATAGGAGGCTACGAGCCCCATTGCAGGTACAGGATGTCTCTCCAACATCCAATAAACCACAACCAATTAGGCACTTTCTTCACCAGTGCCACAACTTATTTCTTCAAACAAAAGCTCCTCTTCCGAGGAACCTACTTATATTAAGAACGAAAGTGTCTACCCACTCATCCAAATTGAACCAGAGTTCTAACCCCCAGGAGGTAGCTAAGAAAATACTTAGCCCTTCAGCCAATTTCGTTCAAAACACCTATAAACATACCCAAAAATACTATGAGTTCATTCTCACAAATACCATGTCTTGCTTGTTTAAGCCCCATAAAGAAAAACAAAACCCAATCATATGTCACGCACACTACGGTGTGGATTAACAAAATAATCTCACCAAAAGAATGGGGAACCAATCCAGCCAAATACAAAAGACTTTCCCAGCCTTTTGATCCGCAATTTTACAATTATTACGACTACCAAGCAGCATGGATGAATGCTTTCACCTTCCAAAACCAACTTGGAAAGCATTTGTGGTTCATCCTCTGGGGTAAACAATCAACCTCTGACTTCGCTCAGTTGTTTATACATCAATGGTGGTCTGCATATGGTCATAGAGCTGAAATTCTCCCAGCACCAGTAAAGGAAGGTTATGATTATTTCTGCCACAGATTTTCTAGTGAACAGCAGATACCCATGCTCCTCCAATTTTCTCACAGATTTCATATCCCAGGGATATACTCCCAGAAGTTTTCCTTCCACAAGCCAGAAGGACATAAAGGACTACCGTGGTTAGCCCTCTAAGGTCACTGCAAGTGGTACAAAATGTGGGATTCATCCGAAGCCTATGTGCCAGCAGTAGAGATGTGGTTTCTATCTCATCCAGATACTATAACAGATGCTGCTCAAATATTATTTTTACAACAAAAGTTCATTGCAAACGCACAACTAGCTGGTTCCAACAGCAGGCTTGATTTTATTCAACAAATGAAAAAAATTCTTGATTCTCTTAAGAATCAAATTCCAGGTCAACAAAACCAAGCATCTTCGTCTGACAAATCATCAGAAGAAGAAGAAGAAGAAGAAAACCCTGATTTAATTTTCTGAAAAATTAATCAGAAATTACATCAACATGACAACACAATGACATCACAGCTGACATCATCCATGATATCAGCTAGCACTCACTTCTAATGACATCATGGATGACATTAGAAAACACTATGTAATTTTTAGTTTTTTGGCTATAAATAGCCCCCCATATCACTTGTAAAACACACCTTACACTACCACTTGGGAAAGAATTCTCTTCCTCTCTAGAATTGGTTAGAGTTCTCTCTCTAAATATATTATAAGTTTTTAACTTGTATTATCAATTTTTATATTTTCAATAACAATCAAGTTTTTTTTATATACTTTACTCTTGCTCACTAACTTCATTTATATCACTCTGCATTATGGTCGGTTACACCGCCTAATTTACTGTATCGCATTTAATTTCTATGGTTGGCTCTGCCCCATAAATTTATTTATTAGCACTTTAATTGACTTTATTCTGCAGGTTTAATTATCTTATAGTTATTTGCTTCCTGTCCTTAAATTTATTTAATTTTCCCCTAATCTTTTAGGGCTTCGCTTCCGGTCCCCTTGGTATCAGAGCCAAGGGAATATATATATATATATATATATATATATCAGAAATCGGCAACACCTAAATTAAATTAAATTTAATAACTGAAATTAGTAACATTTCAAATAAAAAGGAAAAAAACTAGAAACAAATATAATAATTATGTTTAATACACTAAAATCAGCAAAGCAGCAACATTTCAAAACATAATAATTAAGTTTATAAACTGAAATTTACACAAAAATTAATAATAAAGGCTAAATAAGAAGAATAAAAGGGAAAAAAAGACCGTTGCATGCCCTAGCACTTAGCAGCAGTTGACAGGAAGAAGAAAGAAGAGAGAAAAAATGGAGAAGAAAGAAGGAGAAGAAGAAGAAGAAAGAAGAAAGAAGAAAAAAGAAGAAATTATCTGGAGGATGGACGGACTTTTGTAACTCTAACAGTAGCAGCGATGCTCGATGGAATAGAAGAAAAGAGAAATGTCTTCACTTTGGGGTCTATGTTTTGTACAATATAAAACAGACCCAATCTTTTTTTTAAAAACTGACCACTTTTGACTGAAGCGGTCGCTTTTTCGCTTCTCGCTTATGCGTCGTTTCTCGCTTCAGGTGTTGAAGCGATTGCTTGGTCGAGTCGCCTCAGCTTCAGAAAAGCGATGAGATGTCGCTTCGCTTCTCGCTTAAAGCGACAAAGCAGTCGCTTTTTTAAACACTGCACCCTATAAAACTACCTTTGATCTGTCACTTTCTTGTCACACAGTACTCCAGATGCTAATCTCCATTTCATCCACCTCACCCCTATAAGGTACGTAACATGCTCGTCTATCTCCCCATCCCCCTGGATAACCGACCCAAGGTACTAGAAACTGTCACGCTTGGGGATGACCTGCGATTCAAGCCTCATTTTCATGCCTACTTCCATCGGCTCCGTGCCGTACTTGCACTCTAGGTATTTCGTCTTAGTCATGCTCAACTTGAAACCCTTAGACTCAAGGGTCTGTCTCCAAATCCCCCAACCTCTCATTAACGCCGCCTCGCGTCTCATCGATCAGGACAATGTCATCAGCAAATAACATACACCATGGCACCTCCCATTGAATGTAGCGTGGCAGTGCGTCCATAACCAACGCAAATAAGAACGGGTTGAGTGCAGATCCTTGATGTAACCCCATAACAACCGGAAAATGCTCCGAGTCGCCTCCCACTATCCTAACCCCGGTCTTAACTCCATCATACATGTCCTTTATCGCCCTAAAGACAAGCGGCACACCTTTAGCCTCCAAGCATCTCCAAAGAACCTCTCTAGGGACATTGACATACGCTTTCTCCAGGTCAATAAACACCATGTGCACATCCTTCTTCCTATCCATGTACTGCTCCATCAACCTCTTAATAAGGTGAATAGCTTCTGTAGTCGAACGACCCGGCATGAACCCGAACTGGTTGTCGGATATAGACACCGTCCCCCTCACCCTCACTTCTACCACTCTCTCCCGGACTTTCATGGTATGACTTAGTAACTTGATACCCATATAGTTGTTACAACTCCGGGTATCACCTTTGTTCTTGTACAGTGGAACCACCATGCTCCACCTCCACTCATCTGGCATCCTCTTCATCCTGAAAATAACATTGAACAACCCAGTCAACCACTCTAAGCCTGCTCTACCCAGACACCTCCAAATTCTACCGGGATTTCGTCAGGTCCGGTCGCTCTACCCCTACTCATGTTACGCATTACGACCTCCCCGACCTTAATGCGCCTGCAGTAAGTCTCGGTGCCTCTCGGAGTGCCCCAATTCACCTAGTCCGATCCCCATCTTCATTCAGGAGCCTATGAAAGTAAGTGTTTCATCTCCTCTTAATATGTTCCTCTCCCATCAATACTCTACCGTCCTCATCTTTGATGCCCCTCACCTGGTCTAAGATCTCAAGCCTTCCTCTCTTTCGCCTTGGCCAGTCGGAATAACTTCTTATCCCCGCCTTTGTCCCCCAGATCCTCGTACAGACGGCCAACTGCCGCAGTCTTAGCCTCCGTGACGCTAACTTCGCCTCCTTCCTAGCTACCTTATACCTCTATATGTTCGCTCTCCTCTCATTCAATAGCTACTAACCTCCAGAACTAACAATAGATCATCATGAAAATAATGCAAAAAATCATATTCGCAGATATACATGCATGTGGACCAGTAGAAAATTGAACAAACACCATGAACTAAAGTGGTCTATTTTTTGTTGCAAAAATTAGACGGATATTTGTAGACAAAAGGAACAAAGGAATTTCAAAATTCACAAATATGTACCTTTGAGATATGAACACCAAGGTTCCGATGAACTCCCGAGCATTCTATGCAAATTAAGATACCAAGATTTAGAGATGCCCAATCAGGTTCTAAAGCACCACAATCAGCACACACGTCATTTCCAGGAACTTCTCTGAGAATCCTAGAAACAGAATCAGCCTGATTGACTCTCATGGTAGCTGGTGCATTTTCACCACTAACAGCCCCTTGAACATTTAAAGAAGCAGCATAGGTGCCGTTGCTACTATTAACGTCATTTTTACTAGGATCAAACTGCAAAAACAAGACGACGCTCAAGATGACTTCAGAAAATTATTTTGTACAGAAAACAAGATTTCAAGATTCAACCTTATGTAGATGAGAATTCAAAAGGGACGCAATCACTCCGGTGATTTTATTCATCCAGTCAACTCTTTCAGCTTCACTTTCAGCCTGCCAGTGGAAAATAAAGGGCAATTGTTATACATAATGGATCAGCTCTTGTTAAAGTGTTGTAGAATCTGGTAACACATTAGTGCAACTACAGAAGCTTGCACCGCTCATGGTTCTTTCTGCTGAAGCAAATAAAGAAGCCAATTGTGACTATTGTTCAGCCCATTACTTAAAGTGTCAAAGCATAAGACTATACAAACGCACAGTTGACAGATCTTTTATTTACTGGATGAAGATTAAAACAAAATATACTGTGCATAAGCTTAAAAAATGGTAACCTGAATCAATTTGACTAAAAGATAGATAGCCAAATGAAACAATTACACTATATCGTCAAAAAGTTGTAGCATTCCTCCATTCAGTAATCAGATACAGATCTAATGCATCAATAATAGTAGACTTAAAACTCAAACTTCCTAATAAAACAGTTTAAAATATTGAGTTACTCTTACTCTTTCTTCTTTGAAATGTTCTTCCCTTCTAGCATTGACATATTACTATCAATTTAGCATTGAGAACGAAGATTGACTATTCTATGCTTTACCTGCAATGTATAAGTTTTTAACGGTGAAATAATTCGGAAGCAAAGCCTCAGGTCTGTGTCCTCCGCATCAGGTTTTATAGTAGAAGTATGGAGATCAACAGTACGGCAGCCTAAATTCTCCTCTCCAAGGGATGACGACCTATACCTTGTCCGGAATCTGCCAAATACACTACTATTGTTATCAACACCGGAGGGATGAGATGACGGGGAGCCCTGCCAATAAGATAAAATTTGAATGAGTAAGCAAAGAAGTGTCCTGGAAATAACTTTACTGCTAAAATATTCTAGCACTTTGTTAAAAAAAAATCCACCACAGTTGAGGAAAGTGTAATTTTTACATTAACCAAAGGTGCTTTCCAAAGTGCTTCGGATACCATAAAGTACCATTAGTTTGTATAAGTCTTGTTCCAAATTTTCTTTTCAAAAAGCTAAAGTTTAGAGCTTTAAAGTACTTTCCAGTTTTGAACAAAAACGGTAATTTTAAACCAAATATTAGGTGCCGGATATTTTTCCTTTTTGATCAAGTAATAAGATTTTATTAAGAAAGGGCATAAATACATGCATACAAGAAGTATAGCAAAAACTAGAAAATCTTACAGCACGCCAGATCTTTTTTATTATCATTGTTTCAAAGACAACTTTGCCCTGCTATGTTGGAATCACATCAAAGACTTCAAAGTTATAAGATGCTCTTTTGACTGAGGTGGCAAAGGGTTGCCTTTCATATATAGGAAATGAGCACAATGTAAACCTACTATAGCCAGTCATTAGTAGGCCACATCTATATCAGCAAATATAGACATATTTCAGTCGTTCTCTCTCGTCAAAGTAGATTCATGTTGATTTGCCAATTCTACACAAACATCAGCTTTTGAAACAAATAATATTCTTAGCATTCCAAGGAGTTCACACAGAAGTAAGCCTACTCATGAAGATGTTAGAGAAAGTCATAAAGAATCAGCAACATCGTACATTTGGCCTTAAGGTTTTTCTCCCACATAATTCAAAAATTTCCACCAAATGATTGTACTTTACCAGTTTACCTTGTTATACTAATCATTGCACTTAAGATTCAATTATACGACCTTGATTTTCATGTCAACTGAGAATCAGAAAGTAACACTAAACAAGTAGGACTGATTCACACAAGGCGTCTAAGAAAAACTTTAAAAAAGAAAGCTAAAGCAGAATAAAGGCATGAAAATGACTTATATTAGGAAGGTGAAAAAAATTAAGAATACCATCTGTGCACCCTTGAGCCTGTAATAATATAAATTGCCAAGACTGTCAAGTACGAAAAACCGTCTCTTCCAATCTGCCCTCAAACTGGAAGATCTTTTCAAAAGATATCCCTGCTTAATAGTTTGGACCTGGAAGAATGTAAGAAAAAGTATCCAGAGTTTAATGTCTAGTATTTACAATAAAATTAATCTACAAAATCAGGAGACATTTCAGGGGTTCCTATACTTACATCTAATGCTATATTTATTGTAGAGCTCTCAACCCCTACACTGACAAATAACAGAGAGAAATGACATTGATATATTACTTACAGCTCCTTCTGCACTGGACTGCATAATTGCTTCTATATTTTTGTCTGAATTCATACCAACACCATTTGAGGCTATAGAACTAGTTGAAGTACCAAGGTTACTGGATCCCCGCATATGATTAAGCTCAGCTTGTGTCCTGAACTCTTGGATTCTTTTGGCAAGTTTGTCTTGTTCTATGCTGGCTTGTTCCTTCGACTGCTGAGCATATGTCAAAACCTGATTTGAGGAGTTAACATTAGCACCAAAAATATGCAAAAAGAAGAAAGATATCAGACACAAACTGCAAATTTTTAATCATTTTGACTGTTGTCAATGTCAATATCAAGCAAGATGCAAATCATCCATTTTATGTTTATAAATGCAGCAAAAGAGGTAGTGCAAGACATATAGATCTGAATGTTATCAGTGGAGGTGGCAAATGAGCAGGCTGGGCTACATTGTGTGGTGGAAGAAGGTTAGGTAGACAACGGGTCATGAGCAACCCATCCAATGCTGGTCCGCCGCGGTTTAGGCCAAAATTGGCCGAGTAACCTGTAGTATTTGAAATTCATCCTAAATAAGTTTTCACTAATATATACTTTTTATATATGCTCAGTTTATGCCCTTCACTGAGGTACTAGTGAAGTATCATTTATACCAGAGACTATACATTTTCTCCTTCAAGAAACTTTGCAGTGATTGAAGAGATTTTCAAAACAAAAAAGCAAAAGAAAAGAGAAGCAAAGCAAATAAACACCAGTTCCTCAACAAGCCCAATGCTTACATTATGCTTGGCTTTGTCAACTTTGGCTGGTAGGATGGATCCCCCAAGAAGGGTGTCATGATTGACATCATTAGTAATCAGCATGTGACCGACCCCCTCTCTCTCCGTCTCTCTCTCTCTCTGTAAAAAAAGGTATTTCTAAAATGAAATAGCCATCTCTCTCCTTATCAAAAAATAAACACCAACTATACTCAGTCCCAAACAAGTTAGGGTCTTGTATATGAATCCTCTCTGACCACGTTACTCTGTTTAAACTCATCTCATGCCAATATTATGCAAATACAAATAAAAAGCATTAGAAGTTCTGTATATTTTCGAAACTTATAAACCTCCGGAAGGCTAACCCACTCCTAGAAAGCATATGACCGACGATAAAAGTGCTAATATCTAAAACATATACTCAACTAATATGTATCGCCAACATATATCCTTTTTTCCATTATATCATATCTTTTGTAAGTCTGAATAGATTCCCAAAAATTGTAGGTCCTTCGAGACAACTTCCTACCATGTGATTTTTTATCTACCTCGTTCTCTTTTAATACCTTCATTTACCATGGTTTCACACCTACGGACTGTGCGAAATGGTCTAACTTTGCTCTTCGTTAATATTTGAGGCCAAATGAGCCCTTGCCTTTAGCAAAAAGGTTCATCTACGACACCTTTTTTTGTTGCTAACAGCATTATTGAGCTAAAACTAGATTTTAAATACAATGATTAGCACTTAAGGCTGCTACATAGCTATCTTTAAAGGCACTATTTTTAACCAGCCCCAGCCCCAGCCCCTCCTCTATTTTACCACCCTTGACACCAATAACCACCACCTCTCCACCGGGTTACCACCATTACTGTCCCTTTCAGAAATAATAGAGAAGGAGAATATGGTAGATGGTGGATGGTGAAGGTTGTTCCCTTTTGGATGAAGGAGGTTATTTCGAGTGTGGGCAAAAACGGGGAGGGGAATATCAGTGGAGACAAAAAACAAAATTCAGTAGGTGATTTCTTCCCGTTTGTTCAAGCATTGCTGGACAGAGTTACCTGTACCTGTTGTTGGTGGGAGGAAGCAGGTATCCTGCGAAATTAGCCGAGGTGCATGCAAACTGGCCCCGACACCACGATATTTAGAAGGAAAAGGGGGGGTAAAAAATCAGGGGCTTAAATGATAGGACACATGGCATCTTCAGGTGCTAATCATGATAATTAGAGATAAGTTGATCTCAAAGCTTCTGTCACTAGCAAATAAGGGCATTGGTAAGCTCTTTTGCTAACGATAGGGGCTTCTACCGCAACTATAATTGAGGGCAAAATTAGAATATTTTGCATAGTTCAAGCATAAATTTGGCCCTTTGCCCTAAAAAATAGCCATCTTTCTAGTATTCTCAATTGCAGCTTTTAAATGAGGTAGAAATACCTTAAAATAAGCAAGCACATTAGCACAAAACCCAAGATGCTCTTAAAAGCCATGAATCAGCTATTCTATGCAAAGATTGATCTCCTTAAAATAATTTGTGCATATTGCAATTGATGGTAGGCTAGAAACCCGTGTTTTAGCCATAAGATTGCACTCTAATTACTGCATTTTACGTGTGTTTGAGCTTAAACGATAGTGATTTACACTTATTATGTGGTTTGTTCCTTGTAGGAAACGATTCCGAGCTATTAAGGTAATTTGGAGCTAAATCAAACAAGTTGGAACTTTGAAGTCTAAGCAGAAGCCCAAGCAATTAAGTTGAGATCACGTTCAGGGGGTCAAGAACCAAGTTCGGATTTAAAAAAATGACGAAACGAATTTACTCTGTAAAAATTGCACAGTCACGAGGCAGTGTAAAATATGCCGAGATTGTATTTTTCAAAGTGTCTTGCAATTTTCCACAAGCGCGCCGGATGGAGCGGCGCGAGGTGCGGCTCGGTAGTACAAAATTGTTAACCATTTTCGGCTAAAACAGGGTAGTTTCGTCCGGATTTATTTTGGGAAGGCTTAAATACACCAGAAAACACCATTTTCCGGACTTTTGGACACATTTTCGACCTAAGGAGGCTTGGGAAGAACACAAGCACAAGGATTTCATCATTCCTTCCTCACTCAAGATCCTAGTTTGGATAGAATTCTATACTTTAGTTATATTTGTGAAGAACTTCTCCATGTCTATGGAGTAGTTCCTTTTACTTTTTGATGGATCTGGTGTATTGATGATTGTTTGTTGATTATAATTCTATTTTTATGTATTTGAATCGTTTTGGAAGATTTAATTGTTGCATCTATATTTACTAGTTCATGTAATCGAGAGAGGCATAGCTTGTGATATCTTTGCATTATATTGTTGGTTGAGTTCATAGATTCTTCTAAGTAATCGAAAGAGGCTAGTTGAATCATTGATTAAACCTAGTTAGGAAAATAATTGAAAGAGGTTTTCCTAAAGACCGATCCACTACGCATTCTCCCACATTTTCACAGTGCTTAAATTGGTTCATCTCGTGAGGTTAAGACTTGATCGAAAGAGGAGCTTTTGCTGAACGTTTGAACTAATAATAGAGTGAATTCGATAGACTCACTTGAATATTATAAGTGAATCATCTAGAGTTAGATCCCGAACAATTATCTTGCACCTATCCTGTCAAAACTCTATCCTCTCCCACTGATAACCTTAGTTGCTTACTCCTTGTCTCGATAGTCATTAGTCAATAGCCTTGGATTCTTAGTTAATTTCAATTCTTAGTCGTATAAATCTCAATTGTTGATCCTCTTGATAGTAATCAAGCTAGAAACTATGAAAATACTGTTTAAATCCAATCCATGTGGATACGATATTATACTATACTATCTTTCATTAGCGAGCGAGCACAATTTAAGTGTGTGTTTTGTGCTCGTCAGCAATCAGAAAACAATGAAAGAGTTCTCAAGAAAGAAGTAAGGAACAAGAATCAAATTGCAGCATAAGAGGACCGATAGTCTGCCACATCCAAAATAATAAAATTGACAGCATTTTGATGTGATACTACCTCTTCCCAGTCAATGTCCTCTATCACAATATAAGGAAAAAGTAACTTATATAATGGGGTACCTGATGGATGAACGGCTCCATCTGGCTTAATAAGTCATAACCCTACATGAAACAAGTACTGAAATTTGTTAGTTTGATGACGGAAACATAACTGCATTAAAGAGAACATCAAAAAGACATACCAGCTTGAAGTATCTCAGATGTGCATCCATAATAGCACTAAAGGATTCTAAGAACTCGTACTTCTTTTTGGCTTCAACATTCGTGAGAGCATTTACCTGAAATCCTTGAGGGCACCAAGGCTATAAACTAGAACCTAGAGGCACGAAACTTTTGCTAAATAAGTGTAGAAAAGATTATTGTATGCATTATACATACTAGATTGAAACGGCTTCTCTCAAAAGTGGACTTCGAGTTATGTAGGTCCTGTCACAGAACAAGTTAATGATCCTCAGTGTATTTAATTAAGCATGGTAAAATGTCCATTCCCAGTTTTGACTCCTAACTAGGTCGATCGTTTTTCTTGTCAGATAATAGAAATAACAGAGGGAATATATGTTCCATAAAATCCTGAATAGGATATCATTAGCACAAAACAGCAATGGGATACACGTTAAATGCTTCATATTAATTTATCACAATTTGTTCCCAGGACTTGGGAGCAAAGTAAATATATGTAAAGCCTCTGAGAAATGCTTCATGAAAAAGGCTACCAATAAGTTGCCTCCGCGAGCTTTACCTGAACATGTAAAACTTTTTCCTTTCATGCAGGTCATTAACAACCAATAAAACGGGGAACAAAGAATGGGCTACAATGTGTTTTCCCAAAGCTTGAGGTTTAGTTTCTTATCCCATTCCCTAGTTTAATATCTCTCCTATAGCATTATCTAAGGATGATGTGTTTACCCAAAGCATGACCGAGTAAATTTCTCATCCAGTTCCCTTGTTATACCCCAATATCTATAAATAAAAAATTGGTACCAATTTGGATCGTCCATGATCAAAATTCAGAAAATGAGGATGAATTTTCTTATATTTTCTTCCCAAAGCATCACCTTTCCATCTCTATTTTTTTTCTTCAAGGTAAAAAGCATGCAAATGATTCCTCAGAGGTGTTCTATAGAAAAAGACCTATTGCCAACGAAGTTTGGAGATTCTCTCGGACACAATTTTATTTGGACATATAGTGATCAGGCTGCCAAGCACCTTTGGTTGGTAACTTTAGCAACATGTATTAATTTTCATTGGGTTATACATCATCAAGTTAGAGAGAAAGAGAGAGACATGAGGATGAAAAATCCACAAAGAGAACCTTTTTCAGAGAAAGGGCTTACTTCTTCTATTTCAGCAACAACTTCATCCCGTGCATTCTTCTTCAGAGAAGCAAACCTTTCACGTGTCTGGCAGTTTAGCAACTCAAGAATGAAATTAATAACAAAGTGAAGTGGAAGTGTTATCTTCCCATCGAGCCAGCATATGGATTTTGTATATGAAATCTTCTAAGCATTTAAAAGGCAGTTTTCCACCTGTTTTAATTCAGACATCTCCATTACCTGGTCATAAGTGGATGCAGCTTTATCAAACCGGCGACGAGATTCCTGCAAAATTAGAGACGAGTAATCAGCATCATTAACACTTAAGTACAAAAAATTTTATGTCAAAACCCACTCACAGGCATCCATGTGACAGACTGACACCTAAAGTTGCGCTGCCCATGTTCAACAAACAGATGGTCAAATGACTAGCAGAAGTTCGTGGATGCCAAAACAATTGTCCCAATTGCAGGATTTGGCAACATAGAATAATTCCTAATCTACATAGTCATTCCAAAGAGGAGTTGATATCAATCCCCCCCCAACCCCCCCCCCCCCC
>ML373447.1:0-17846 GCA_005239525.1 Nicotiana knightiana | reverse complement strand
CCCGTGCCCCCCCCCACACACACACACGTTTCAATTTAGGTGAACCTATTTGACTAGGCACGGAGTTTAAGAAAAAAGAGAGAACTTTTGAACTTGTGGTGTAAAATGAGGCACATATATTTTGTGTGCTATAAATCATTGCATAAAGGTAAATTGTTTCCAAATATGGAAAGAGGTCATTCTCTTTGGCACGGACTAAAAAGGAAATAGGTTCACATAACTTGAAACGGAGGGAGTATTGAATATTGGAAACAGAATTAGAGGGTAACCTTGGGCAGGAATAAAGAAGAACGAAGAGGTTTACATCAGGTTATAAACAACATAAAGCCTCTCTATTATACATATCAGTTATGTCCAGAACTACAAAGATATTGTGCCTGTTCAATGTAATAGCAGCAGTAATAATAACTTGCTGGAATTTGAATCTGCTAAAGAACATGACTTATCCTGGCACTATAAGGATTGTTGTTGCAATTGTGGTTATAGTTGTAGCTGTTGTATCAGAGCTTTGATGACAAATTACTCGCTACAGTAAATTCTGGAAGAAGAAATTTCCTTGCCTACCAAGTTTTTGTCTAATGCTAAATCTGCCTGAGGTGTTCTTGTTGAGTGTTGCTCATAAATAGGGGTATCTCGTATCTTTTAGATCATCAAGTAATAAATACATCTCTTCCCTTCTCTTATTTTCTCACACTTACTAACACCCGTAGGATTTTAGGGCCACATATGGGATTGAATGTCACATAAAACAGAAAATAACAGAAACAATTCATCAGATACATACTTATCCTATGTAATTGAGGCAATTTTCTCGCTAATATATCAAATAGTAGGCAGAACATAACATCTAAAAGTAGGAATATTATAAGAGCTCTTTAATTCAATAAAGCAAACATATAGAAAGCATCGTCTACAGTGCCAAATGTGGTTACCTTTACATCCTGCAAATCAACAGACAAAAATTGGCTCACGCGATCCACGAGCACATGTTCTACCTGCAAAGTTATAGCTTGTCTTACTTTTTCAATCAAGTATATCTGAACAAATATTGACAAATCTTTCACATAAAATGAAGCGACATAATCAGACAAGCTTAGCTCATCCAATTACAGGAGGTCCCAAGAACTTCATTCTGCAGTGTCAGAGAGAGCTCATAATAGCTTGTCTAAAATTGCAAGTTCACATTATCTATTTTATGATTCTCCACTTTCATGGCATTTAAACGAAACAAAATTAATGGCGATCTCAGAAAATCAAATTTGGATTAGTTTAAATAGTTATACTAGTATATATAGAAAACTCAATTGTGTATTATGTTGGTGTAGAAAACTCCACTTCCACGGCAACTACAGAAAGATTTGGTGTTTGATGAGCATGGTTGTTCTTCCACTCAGGATGATGTTTCTACGTGCGTGGATCTGAAGAGAACAACTTCAGAGCTTTACTGACAAATCTTTCACATAAATGGAGTAATATAATCAGACAAGCTTAGCTCATCCAATTATAGGAGGTCCCAAGAACTTCTTTTTTTTTTTTGATGAGGAGGTCCCGAGAACTTCATTCAGCAGTGCCAGAGAAAGCTCATAATAGCTTGTTCTAAAATTGCAAGTCCAAGCTATCTACTTATGATTCTCCACTTCCACGGCATTTAAACGGAAAAAAAATTATTGGCGATCTCAGAAATATCAAATTTGGATTAGTTTAAAAAGTTATACTTGTACTTATAGAAAACTCAATTGTGTATTAGGTTGGTGTAGAAAACTCCACTCCCACGGCAACTACAGAAAGAATTGGTGTTTGATGAGAATGGTTCTTGTTCCACTCAAGGTGATGTTTCTATGCGCGTGGACCTGAAGAGAACAACTTCAGAACTTAACTGACATTTTTCTTTTTTCTCTTTTTCATAACTGATGGCATAATACTTAAAGAACAGAAGCAAGTAGGTGTTAATTGTAGACAAACAAGAAAATGTATCACTTCCCTTTTTCCTATGTACCAAGCCAGTGAGATCCATCAAAATATATGTAGCATTCAGGTTTTGAATTACACCAAAGCTAATAGAGCATGGAATTGGACTTCAGCCAATGTAGAGCCTTAAATACCATAATCTCACTTGAACTTCAGCAAGTGTAGAGTCTCAATCTTCCTTCAGAGCACTTATGATTTATCTTTCTCCACATTCCCTACCAAATTCATGCAGGACTCCATATCTTCTGATGTGTTTATGAGCATTCCTTCCTCTCCAACAGAATAGAGTGTCTTTTTAGCGTGTTCCGCCACTCAGTGGAATGTATATGAAAAGAGATTATGGGATATTCCAACTCTCTTCAACAGTTGGGACATGTTTTACACAAAATAACATGCCCTTTTCCAGATAATTCTGAGGGAAACAAGCTTGTGATCCAACCAAAACAAACAACTTTAGGGCTGCTCTGATCTTCTAGAGCATTTGGCAAGACCGCTGAGTTGAGCTGTTCCCAAGATTCAACAATGTGTTATAGCAGGCCTTCACGGTGAGTCTGACGATTCCCCTTCACAGTTCATCAAAGAACCTTCTCTTTTTTTCAAGTTTCCCTATGATAATAGCCAGTCATTCTCCCAATCCTTATGATTCCTCACGAATCTGAAGTCCCAACCATTAGAAGATCTGCATCCAGCTATGGTTGCTTCAGGATATGATGCAAAGTTGTATAAATCTGGTATCCCACAACGGTGTATGTCTCAGCCATGCATCATATTAGAATCTTATCATTATACCATCACCCACCCTGAATTGAATTTTGAGATGGAACCCATCCCACTGATAAATTATTACCTCCATCATCCCAATCCATGAGTTGTTGACACAGGCTTAGTTCACCCAAATTGTTTGTTTAACTATTATAGGTGTATTCAAGTAAAACGGAACAGAGCACACACAAAGCAACAGGCTTTGATAGAAGAGTACAAATTTTCTAACTAAAGGCTCAACTGCTCAAGAGTAAATTACAGCGAAATTTACAAAGGAAACAGCAATGGTGCATTCCAATTTGTTACCAAATAGAGAACTACTCTACCATATGATGCATCCACTTACTTGAGATCGGATAAGTTCCTTGTATGTAGCAAGCTCACGCAACGCAGTGATGAACTTCGTAATGATTGGACCTGACATATGGATGCATTTGAGTGTAAAAATAATCTTGACATTTGATTCGAGTTAATAAATAAGCTTCACAATGTGATCATGGAGAAAACATTATCAAATTACATTAGGTAATCGTACTTTGGAAATACAAATGGAGTAACAACAGACGAAGTGTCTATGTCAACTCCATCAAGTGACACCCAAAACTACAGCATGAAATTTCACATATGAGCATGCATAGTATGAAAAATAAAACTACAAACACTTTTTCTTTAATCAAGACCTCACAGAATTCTGATATATTAACAATTGGAGTTAGAACTTAGGAAGACCAACAAGCAACAGGGAATCGATTTTCCTTTCTTTCTTTTTTTCTAATAACAGAGAAATCTCTGAGAGCCAATGGCGCATGATTCAAAACTTGGTGGATAATGGTAAATTGATTATAACTTCCAACAATATAATAAACCATCACTAAATGGGGGTTCCGCTTCAAATTATGTTATATTCCAGCAATAACACGCAACACAATCTTTGGTGCCTGTTAGATCCAACATACTCTTTTTCTTCATTTGGTTAATAGATGTACATACTTTTTTTCTTCATTTTGTTAATAGCTGTAATTTTTAATGACATAAAGAAAAAACCCTAAATGCCCATCACATACCAACTAGCAGCCTACAAAAATACAAGCCATCCGAAACCCATCCAATCATCTATTTGAGTTGGCAAGTCTTCCATCCCACACAGCACCCAGAGAAAGAAACCAAAGAGTTGCCTTCTCAACAACATACATGTAATATTATAGCACTGGGTGACCACTTTCAGGCTTTAAGTACTCTGACATCAATAGTGACTCAGGAGCTCCCTAAGAGAATGAGAAATGGCCCAGAAAGCAATTAAGAATGCAGTGAATCCCTTTAGCTAAAATGCCCCCTTCAGGAAGAAGAAAATTTGGTTTTCACATAGATTTAGGACATGCAAGACCAGCTTATATAACTGGTATTACTCCATAAGCTAATGGAGATCAGGCTTCCTTGCAGTGTTAATATACACATAAGAAGTCAGCTGTTTGGGCCACAGAATAAAGAGCCTTGGCAGGGATATATTTGCATTCACGTGAAGTCTCAACCAAACTTAATGCGAACCTCAGGGTGATCATTTATATGAGAATTCTGAAATCCAGCAACATTGAAGAGAAAAAAAACACCTTCTTCAAGAAAATAAACCGCGTGCATGATGCAGTAATTGACAGTTGCGAATAAAATTAGCAAAAATGAGTAACTTTGTAATAGGTTGAATCAGAAAAATTAACTAACCTCCAAGGGACACACTGAGAGGGTCGTCTAGACCACCACCAAATGCCTCTAATGATTCGGCAAAGATGATATCCCCATTGTGCGCTTCTCCAAGAACTTCCCTGAAATAACAAATATCAATAATAGCCTCTACCTAAACCAATAAATGCTAATGAACAAATCAAATCTTTCAGACAGAATAAGAGAACGAAAATTTCACAGAGCAACAAATTTGGCAACAGCATATTTACATATACATTTCTGTTCTCTGCACATTGTGTGTGTGTGTATGTGTGCGCCCGCATGTGTGTGTAAGAGAGAGAGAGAGAGACTGTTCAAAACCTCTAGTTTCTAGAGAACCACTGCCTAAGGCTTGGTGGCTAGAGTTACTTGGTATGTGTGCCGGTGGGAGTTAGCAGGTACTTGTACTATTGGGAGGTAGGAGGTAACCTGTTTGTGTGACGGCGAGAAGTAGTAAGTGCCCGTTGAAATAGTAGAGGTGCGGGCAAGCTTGAACCTGCTACCATCATCATTATTTTTTTTTTTTTTTTAAAAAAAAGAGAACCCCTCAATTTGCCAAAACAAATTATTTAGTACTCCTTGAATAAAACTAACCTAATAGATTATTAATAGAACGTACATGAGTATATAGCCAGCTCTAATAGTGTGGATTGAAATGTAGTTCATTGGACTAAAAATGTCAGCTTTACAATCATTACAAGGTATTACAGTAAAAAAGTTATTGCACTAAGTAAATTCTGAAATGATAAAATTGGGTACTCACATGTACTTCTTACAGCCTTTGTATAGCTTTTGACATCGATCTCTGAGCTCATCCGTATTCTGTTCAACAGACCGCACCTAAAAAACAACAAATTTTAGAATAAATAAATAAATTTTACAACCAAAAAAAAAAAGGGGGGGAGAGAAGGGGATTAGAAACAAAATCTAACTTGTTTCTGGAACATAGGAGAATCTTCCAGCTTAATGAACGCAGCCATTGACATATTTCTCTTTCAAAAAACTCCAACTTGTTTAGAATCAGAAACGCGAATGGATCTATCTGATTTTGATATTACTGTACTTTCCCAAATGAAGAAGCTTTTTTAGGATCAGATCTTAATTCATAGTGGCAGATACGTCATTTTAAGGTTGTTTTTTTGGTAGGTTGTCAAATGCTATATGGAGCCAATTTTATAATATTCATTCTTGATAGTGGAATTATGTGTGTTTGAGCTGGTTAGGACCCTATTTTATTTCAAGGATTGTTAAAAAAAAAATGGTAAATCATCAACAAGAATAATCCAAAATTTTACTATTTTTTATTACGACAACAATAATTCTAAGTTAGTTGAAGTCAGCTATATAAATTCTCATTGATTTATTATTCATATTACTTAATTTAAGTTCAAACTGCGTCTTATCGACTCTAAATCTTGAATTCATCTAAAGACGATCAAGATATTTAAATTCATTATGTTAAAATTTCCCTCGGTGCAATTTGACCAACTTTAACATATTACTAAAGGCGAAATAAAGATTTCAACTTTATGGACTCTAAATTTCAGAACGACGATCAAGTGTTAATAACTTGGTTTTAAATTTAATTTTTTCTAATGAATTTCTTAATTTAAATACATTGTTAGAGCAAAAATTATTGTGTTCGGCCTAATCCATATTCGGGCTTCTAGCTCCGCCCCTGCTTGTTAAGCACTATCTCTTTCAAGTAAGTAGTCCATACTTAGTAGACACTTATTAACAGTAATTAGTTTTTTTATTGATACAATTGTGTAAATATTTTTATAGCAATGTTAGATAAAATTTAACTCTTTTTTAAATTTTATCAAACAGGTTTTGAAAATAACTGTTAACTGTTGCATTTAATATGGAAGCTGTAAAAGAAGTGGAAGTGCTACAATTTATTAGATTTAATGTAGGTGTAGAGGAAACTGTATAATGTGATTTGGTGATCCCTCTCTCTCACAAACACTTGATAGTTGAAAGCTACCACATGTTTTCTTGCCCAATTTTGTCCACTTCCTTTGTGGTGGTGCTCTTTGACTAGTAAGTAGGAAACACCAACACATTCAGAACAACTGGAAAACTATCTGGCAATATGAAGCATGCAGAATATCATCCAACGGCGGAGACGGATCTAGAATTTTTAGAACATAAAAACATTAGGTGACAGTTGATTCTTATTTCTTTGGGTAAATAACTCAACATCCAATCAAGTGCACCATTCAACCAAAGCTAATATA
The DNA here is from genome assembly GCA_005239525.1 of Nicotiana knightiana. Taxonomy (NCBI): domain Eukaryota; kingdom Viridiplantae; phylum Streptophyta; class Magnoliopsida; order Solanales; family Solanaceae; genus Nicotiana; species Nicotiana knightiana. Next base: position 11,160 of record ML373447.1, on the reverse strand, counting down.
AGAACAATTTAAAAAAATATGTACATAAAATACCTAATTTGACGGAAAAAAACATAGGTTCAAGTGCACCATTGGCTATAAATTAAGCCAATGTAACATTTTTCGTTTTAATCTTGAGGACTTTGTCACACGGTCTGAAACTCGATTGAATAATGAGTCTGCATTTTTATCTCTAAATCAATGACGTGCACCTAATCCATACACCACGCTCTTAACACAGAACCAAAAGTCATAAGGGCAGATTATCTCTTTCTTCTGCAGCAGGAAACTATTTTATCAGCCAATTCTTTAGGAGGGATAGTATTGAATGAAAGCATGAAGTTGGATACAAACAAGATATTTCCTAAAAAAGAGTTGGAACGTCAACTACAATTACATCCTCACAAAACAAGCTGGCAACAAACTTTTGACTCAGGAATGGATCTTAAACTAGTGAATGTCAATGAAGTGGTATAAAGCAAATCTCCTAGATACAAGCAACTAAACCTAGAAACAAGAAAAATAAAAAGCCCTTGGTCTTTACAAGAACTGAATCAACAAATCCATTATAACTCATATTCATTGATGCTTCAAAGAGACTTCTGCCTTTCAAAAGAATCAAGACACATTATTCAAACCCTTCAAAAAGTATACAACTCATATGCTCAAATGTTCGTCTCTCGGCAAGCTCTGGACAGTATCTGACCATCTTCCTGGTGAATGGTCACTGCTATTAGAAGACCCTTGAGCTTCTGCTCTAGCATCCTGAATCATCCTTAAAACATCCTTCATCGTGGGCCGATTTTCAGTTACAAGTGAGACACATGCCATGGCTATGTTTAAGAGTGCACCAAGTTTCTCTTCTGAGGCTTCATTACTAGATGCAGGTTCATCACCCGATTCAGTTTCTTCTTCTCGAACAGATCTCACCCACTTTGGTATGTCCGATCCATGTTCTTGAACAAGATCTTGGAAAGGAGTCTTTCCGGTGAGGAGCTCCAACAAGAGGACGCCAAAACTATAGACATCAGCCTGATGGGTTACTGGCCTTCGAATGTCACGACACTCAGGAGCTCTGTAAAAGAGGGAAGAAGCACCGGATTCCTCTGGAGAATCTGGATTCCTAAATGGCATGAGGCCATAATCGGTGAGGCACGATTCAAAGTCGGCCCCCAATAGTACATTTGATGATTTCAAGTTTCCATGAGTCAGACCAGGGTTCTGATGGATATGAAGCAATCCAGTAGCCACATCCTCTGCAATTTTGAGACAGGAGGTCCAGTGAAGTGGCTTTGAACCACTATTAGCCCTTGATCCTGCAAAAGTAATCACATAATAACAATATAATATAGTTATCATCTGGAGCATTATTTGATTAACAAAACATATTGGTTGTCGAAAAATACAAGAAAATAAGAAAATGAATAAAAAAAGCCTCGGCTAATTTTAGATCCGTTCTCTTCAAAAATACAACTGCCTCCCCCATCCCTAGTGATTAAAAATTCTAAAACTCTAGAATTCCAAGCATGACTACAGAAACATGATGTACTATAGAACTTCAAATGTGGTCTTACACGAATGGTAAGAAGATTAGACCACACGAGAGGAAACACACTATTTGAGGTGGTACTTCCATAAGCACCCTCCACGTTCTTTTTGTTGCAAAAAACTTAGGAATGCCTTTAGCTCTGTTCCTCCACAGTGCCTGAAATGGTGTAATGACCCGAAAGAGCAACTCACATTCAGTGGCTTCACAGCATCCTCGGAACTTTATTTGAAGAGACTAGCATCTAAAGTACATGATTTTTTATTATTCCCCAACTTGCTATTCCTACTCTAGAGTAGTACAACTAGTGAATCGAGTATTCAGTATGTCAATTGACAATAGTGAATAAGATGAATAACTTTATTGTTCTTACTCGCTGGTGTAGTGTATTCTAGTTTTCTGATTGGAAGAAAATTAAGTATCACATTGGACACACTCTAGAATACAACGGAATTGCAACTTCAGTTTATTTGGAACAGATCAACTCATTGGACATGTATATAAACCATTGAATCCCCTCAACATAGATTGATATCTTAGGTGTGACATTTTTACATTTATTTAAATCCCCTTACTCAAATACCTGACTTCGATACTGACCATACACGTACATAAACACATAAATGTATAAAGAGCAAAAGAGATGTATATGTGTATATATGTATCTGTTTTGTATGAATATACATAAGGAGAAACAATTTGAACTTTATTATTTCAATTTTTCGACGAATCTGGAGAAACAATTTCCTTTTCCAGGTCTCCTTGAAAGTTCAATGGTCAATTTAGTGATTAGCAGCATAGTAAACAAGTTGCAAAATCAGCACAGGGCAAAGAAACTCTTACATAAGCAAATTCGAGCAATATGCAGGGTCATTATAGTTGTATTGTTCAGAACTCGAAAAAAAACCAAGCAGAGCTGCTGATCCACCTTATAGGCAAGTTATTGCTGAAAACAATGATTTGGTCTTTCTAGTTTCAATGTAGCATGTGCCATCTCCACATGTGTGGACAACTAATTTGGCATTATGTTAGTATCTATAAATGGCAAAGCCCGAAAATGCGAGTGAAGTATTGACATCATTCTTTTGTTTCCTAATTCAGGATCTCTTCTCAGAATGACATTTCTTCACATTCCATTTGAATGAAAAATCTTCCTATTCCTTTTCCTTTTCTGTTTTCCCCCTAATGTAAGAATCAAAAGGCAGATCACTATACATCACTATTGTTCTTTGTCCTCTTTTTTCATAAATAAAATTCCATCTCTAGCTCTAAGGTTAGAAGAGGTTAGTTATTTGAACTTCTTTTCTTTTCTTATTTGCCCAGTAATTTAACAAAATAAAATATTTCTATAATCCTCATATATCAGTATACTGAAGTAAGTTTGGGACTTACTTTGTGATTTACATATTTGTCCTCACTTTGGCAGCTAACCTAATTCCTAAAAGCTTTATCTCCATGTTTTCCTCTTTTCTTTTGTCTCATTTTCTTTGTTGGCTCCTACACTCTTCCCTTGTTGTCCCTCTCTTCCCCACCATTACCAAACAAAATCCAACCAGAAAGTGATACACTACCAAACCAAATTCTATGGGCGAAAATTCAAAATTAACAAAATGATAGAAAACTGAAGAAGATCAAAGAAACATATTAAAAAGCAAAACAATTCAAGGAAAATATGTAAAAGTTCACAAAGATGAACACAGAAAATAGGCCACTTTTTTTTTTTTTTTATTTCTCACCCGGTATCCAGTACCCACATTGGGGCCCGACTAATCCGGATTCGCGCCGGGAAGTCTCACATTTGAGGGTAAAGCGCTCTCTAACAAAGGCGACTCCATACCTAGGGCTCGAATTCGAAACCTCTGGTTAAGGACGAAAGAGTACTTACCACTCCACCACAACCCTTGTTGGTAAAAATAGGCCACTTAAGTCCTCTAATATTCCATAAAATAGCCAAGAGGTCATAATTCGAACTCAAAAAAGAAAAGGTCATGTCAAGTAAGGATTCGACTTTTGGAGATTGAGCTATAACCAAGTGATTTCATGGACAAAAAAAAAATGTTCCCACGTGTATTTGGACCAAACTAAACTAGTTTAATCTTAAGAGGAGCACTAGGCAATAATTAACCATTGCAAAAAATAATTTAGTAATAAACACATGTATGCATCTATTGATTTGATGCATATACAATTCGTAAATAAGTTATTTCTCTTAATTAGTTCCACCTTATACCACTTAAATCCAAGTTTATCCCGCGAAATCTATCCCGTTATTTCTTCCCTTCACTATTCATGAGCTTAACTATCCCCCTTTTTTACTTTGTTTCACTCTTCACGAGCTCAACTATCCTCGTTTTTTCTTCCTTTCACTGCTCATGAGTCATGAGCTCAACTATGCTCGTGTTTTCTTACTTCTACTATTCGCGAACTCAACTATGCTCGTTTTTTCTTACTTATACTATTCACAAGCTCAATAACCCCGATTTTTCTTACTTTCACTACTCGTGAGATTAACTATTCCCGTTGTTTTCTTTCACTATTCATGAGCTCACTCAGCAAAATAAACAACATGATAATATAAATGAATAAGTAACAAACATAATACGTACCATGAATAAGGGAGAAGAGGCTGCCATTAGGGAAATAATCATAAACAAGCAAACGTTCTTCCTTAGCTTGAAAATATGCTCGGAGTGGGACCAAGTTAGGATGTCTTAGCCTACCAATAATCTCCACGTGTCGCCGGAATTCCTCTAACCTCGGAAACCTCGAATCCCTCAGCCGCTTCACCGTCACAATGTAACCGGATTCCATCACTGCTTTATATGTACTTCCCATTATACCCCTCCCTAATGTCTCAGCTGAAGCCTTCAACAAATCCTCTAAGCTGTAATTCATTTGTTGATCCCCTGGTCCGCAGAACACCAATGCCCCTAGTCCCTCACTTCCTTGTTGATCCCATGAAAATGCCCCTTCTTTTCCTCCAAAATTACCACCACTGCCACCGCCGCCACTTGTCCCCACTTCATCCCCGCCGGCGGCAGCGGTTTCAATTCCTTTGCTTTTTCCTTCATTATTTTTTCTTCTTCTTTTTCTCACACATGCTATCAAAATCGCCGTCAAAATGCAGAGCAGCAAAAGTCCGGCGAGCGCCGAAACGATGATAATGACAAGCTTTTTGCTTCTTTTATGGTGAGATTCATTGTAAGGACTAATAGGATACGACGGGCTAATTGAAGGACCGGAGATTGTACATTTAGGGTTTAATTGGGTACCGCACAAGTTGACATTTCCGAGGAAAGACGATTCGTTGAACCGAGAAAGCGCCGGAGTATTAGGGATTCGGCCGGAGAGTTGATTGTTTGACACATTGAAGAACCTCAAACTCGGTTGATTCAACGGCGGGATTTCGCCGGTGAAGTGATTGTCCTGTAAATACAATACGTAAAGCCGGGATAATTTCGTTAACGACGGCGGAATTTCACCTGACAGATCGTTGCCGGCGAGGACCACGACTTTGATGCGGTGGAGGACAGTGATGGACGCCGGAAACTCGCCGGAGAAATTGTTGTTATTGAGGAAGAGGGATTTGAGGTTGAAAAGTCCGGCGAGGTTAGGAATTTGGCCGGAAATGGAGTTTTGCTTGAAGGATAAAACTCGTAATTGATCCAATTGATTGAGGGCATTTTCGTCCAATCTGCCACTCAAATTTAGATTTTCAACTACTAGCTTTGTGACTCTTTTTCCATTCATGCACTCTTTTACACCTTGCCATTGGCATAAATCAGTCCCTTTTTTCCAATCAAGAATGCTTTTTGGGTCTACTGTGGCTTTCAATGCTAGTAAAGCTTCAGCATCTCCTGATTTTACAAGTGGGAAAAATATGGAAAATATCGAGAAGATTAAAAAGAACATTTTGTGACATGAATTGTACCTTAAGTACAAAAATGGGTTCTTGATTCCCATGGAAATTGACAACATTCCCATTGTTGTTGAATCAATGAACACTGAATTGTTCTTGTTCAACTCTACAGCCAAAAGGGGTTCTTGATTTTCACTAAAGTTAGCATTTTATTGATGAGTGAGCTTTAAAATGCTCAACTGCAGAGTTAAAAATGGATTCTTGAATTGGATTTTCATGAATGAGCACTACAAAGCTCAACTGCAGAGTAAAAATGGAGTCTTGATTTGGATTTCCACTGATGAATGAATACTGAAATGCTCAATTGAAGAGTAAAAATGGAGTCTTGATTTGGATTTCTACTTATGAATGAGCACTAAAAAGTTGAACTGCAGGGTAAAAATGGAGTCTTGATTTGGATTTCCACTGATGAATAAACACTGAAATGCTCAACTGAAGAGTAAAAATGGAGTCTTGATTTGGGTTTTGATATGATGGAGAAAAAAAACTGGAAGTGTTTTTATTTGGTATTGAGGAGGACAAAAAGATCAGATAGAATCTTGAAAACTGAAAGATCCAAAAGACAATTAGCTTTCTGTCTGTAGAGTTTTAACAAGATCACTTTCAACACCAGAATCTTCAGATCTACCACTTTGAAAGAATGTAATGAGGAAGTGTAACAGAAGGCGCCAATTAGTGTCATTATCATCAATGACAATAGCTTTGACTCACAATCTATAAATCAAACTTGACAACACCTCCAAAACAGAAGAAAACAAAATCCACAACATATTTACACTTTGTTCACTGTTCTAGTACTTTCACTCAGTACCATAAACAAAGAGAAATGGGGTGTAATAGTACAAAGAATTTCAAGATTTGGGGGGCTTTGTTTCTTGAATTTTTTTTGGCTTAAACTTCACGTGACAGAGTTCAGAGTTTGCAGAGACACCCAAAAATGCTTCTCATTTTACTGGAACAATGATTTGGGTGTGTAATAAAATACATTTCTTTACTGAATTTTAAAAAGAAAAACACATTGGACAACTAAAAACATTTATTTGAGGGGTGTTTTTGAAGGTTTAAAGGCATTGGATCCAATTCAAGTTACCTTATTTCTATAGTATTTTTCTTGCAATTTGGTCTGCAACCATGTTATGTTACATTGATATCAGTCTTTATAGGATAGAGGGACGAAAAAACTGTAGAAAGAAAGAGACAGAAAAAAAAGGAGAGAAGAGGACAGGTGGGTTTTTTTTGGCTGAGATGAAAATGGGGTCTCAGTCTCAGGAAATAGGTGAAGAAATTGAAGGCGATAGTAGATTGTAATTAATGAATTCATGTTTGGTGACATGGGCAGTTTATTTGTCATAAACTTTGCTCCGTTTCAGACATTGACTTACTAGTAACGTTTACTAGACAGTGATGCTGTCAAAATATTTTCGTTTCTCTTTTCAGGAAATAGTTTGGTTTCTTGGAATTAACTTTTACAGCTTTTTTGGATAGTTATTACTTATTGTATACAATAACAATAATAATAACTCTGTAAAATTTTATCGGTGGGGTCTGGGGAGGATAGAATGTACACACACCTTACCCCTACCCAGAGGGGATAGAGAAGCTGTTTTTGGGATACCCTCGGCTCAGAAACAATAGATTTGTGACAACAAAACCCGAAAAATAATATCAGCAACGTGAGAGACAGCAAATAAATAGAAAAGCAATATTTACATATCCTTGCTCCATCATAGCAGTCCTAACCCGAGTCATAGCTCCATCATACATATCTTTTATCGCCTTAATGTAAGCCACTGGCACACCTTTCACCTCCAAACACCTCCAAATGACGTCTCTGGGGATCTTGTCATACGCCTTCTCTAGATCAATAAACACCATATGCACATCCCTCTTCCTATCCCTTTATTACTTATTGTATAGTATTGTTATTTTAAATTAAATATTCATTTTGATTGTTACTTAAATTTTATTGTATCGTATTGTTAAATTCATCGTTATGTAACGACGAAAAGTGTCACTTTATGAAACAACGGATTGGTGTAGTGGCGTCGTTACTTTCTTTTTTTCTCTCATATTGCCCTTCATTATTATTAAATAATCATATTTTACTATTTATTCTATCTCTTTATATAATAATTCTATTTTGTATCCACCAGACCCCACTTGTGGAAATATATTTGGCCGTCGTTGTATTCCGTATCCTATTTTTTCTTAGTAAGTTTATTTTTCATATTATTGGTGCATGATATCATGAAATGACGGCAAACAATACAATCTATCCAAATATTGTATTAATCAAACAATAGAATATGATACATTATGAAATGACATGTAACAACAATCGAAACAAGTTGTTAGTAATGTTGACATTTTTATTTTTAAGTTCAATATATTCAGGAAGAAAAAAAAAAGTCTTGTTAAAGATCTATACAATAATAGAAAATATGGAGTACTTTTAGTGCCAAAAAATCTAAAATTTTAAATGTATGATTAAGATGAGTTTAAATGAAATAACATGAATATCAAAAAATCATATAGGAATAGTATACTCCACTTTTGTTGCCTGTCACCACGATAATAAATGTTCTCACTATACGACCAAAATCGTCAATTACCACCAGTGTCAAACTGCTACCGCTGCTAATTTTAAATGGTGCTTCATCAAGCAAATAATTTTTTAAAAATATCATATAATTAATATTTTTATAATAATTTGTTGCTATAATGTGTAGTTTTTGTTTCATATTTATATGATTTACATATAAATAACTTGCATACATTCTGACCTTCAGAACAAGAAACAATCTTAATTATTTAATATTTATAGACACAATATCTTAATAATTAGAGGTGTATTCTGAGTCAAACACCTTAATATTAAAATAATACTCGATAATTACATCATTTCAAAGTTATAACTTATAACAATATTTGCACTACAATTAATCTTTTGCTCAGTCTAACCATTCGATATTCAAAATCAACTAGTTCACTAATCTACATTCACGCTGGTTAGATCAACTAGGAGCAGAGGCAGATGCAACATACCGTTATCAGATTCAACTGAACTAAATAATTTCGGCACGGAATATAAATTTATAATAAATAATAAATATAAATATATAATTTAAATTAAAATTAAAATATACTAAATTTAATGCTAAAATTTTTAAATATTAAACCCATAAAATTAAAATTCTAAATCCGCGAGGTCTACCTATCAAATATGCAGTTGAGTGACCTAACGTTGAAGGTTTTGTTTCTTTGGTGTGAAAAATAAAAGTCATAACAAATTTCATTTAATGTATAACGTCAAGGAGCATGGTATAATAAACCGTATAATAATAATAATAATTCAATCCCATTTACTTTATAAGACAAAACAAATGCCCCAACATAATAATTAATGACCATGCAAAACCAGCTATCTCATTTAATAAATATTTATACTCTTTAAATTTTACATGGTAGAGTAAATGATAATTTACGTGGTCCAAGTTTTTGCAGTCTCTTTTCATTCATTCTATAGTTATTATAATGTTGCAACAAAAAGCCTTTTCCTTAAAGGAAAAAAGCTGTAAAGACATCAATGGTGAAACTGTCGTGGCATTAATTGAATTGAAAACTTAACGTAAAAGTTAGTACTCCCTCTCGTACATAATAAGTGATTTTTTATTTTTTTTTTGACGGTCCAAAATAAGTGATTCGCCCTATCCATAAAGAATAAATTAATTAATATTTTTCTTACATTGCGTTTCTAGAAAATAGTGTTGGAGTATGTGTTATAAGTGTTTATGTGAAAAGATAGTAAAGATTAATTTCATTGCTAATTAATATTAAAATATATATTTCTTAATCTGTGTAAAAACAACTAAAAAATCACTTATTATGGACAGGAGAGAGTATCGATTAGTAGTAGTAATTAATGAGCAATGAATAATGAAAAGAGTATTAAGGACGTAATATGGACTAATAATCTAACATTTTAGGTTTAATTGGAAGACAAGAAAAACAAAAGTTAAGAAAAGGAAATTAGTTGATAGGTATAATTTTACTAACCTTCCTTAAGATTTTTCTTGATTGTGCAAGGCATCTTTACAGTTTCTTGTATTTTTTTTTCCCTTCTAGGCTAGATCCTTCTAATTTTTGTTCGAGGGTTGTCCTGATATATTATCCTTTTGTGCTTGTTAATATGTATTACATTCTTTATATATAGTTTTTCTTTAATCACGGATCGACAAGTGATCCGCCCCTTTCTCCCTCTTTCGTCATAAGGTGTGGCCTGGGTTACGTGCTAGTTGTCCATTAAAGGGGAAAATTCTCTCTATCAAAAAGAAAAATAAATCTTCAAAGCTTAAATCTGATACCTCTTGCTAAGGGTGGAAGGATCTCATCCATCTCACTAAATATATCGGTGGTATTTTGACAATTCTTTATGAATAAACATAAGCATGACATTTGGATTGAAAAGTGTGAATTTTTTTTTTTTCAATTTTCTCAGAAACTAAAAAAGCGCCGAAAAAAATTTCCTTTCAAATCAAACACCAAAAGGAGTGTTGTAGTTTTTATAAAAACTGAAACATTGTTTGGCTCGAAAACTTACTACCAAAGACTTAACAATGATATACTTAGGGTAATTTTACAAGTGGAGTCTGAGATCACACCAAAAGACTAAAAAAATATTTTGAAAAAGTTTCAAGATTTTTCAACACTTGAACAATATTTGATTGAAATTAAAAAAAAAAGTTGAAACATTTGGAGCTTTCTGTACATCTGGCCCTTTATTGGGCCTACATTTGTGAGCCCGTGAATGAGTACTATCTTCATTTGTATGGCCCAACACATCTTTTAAGCTTTCAACACTATGTGGGCGATCACTAATTAATGGACTAATTTCTTTGGTTACGTTGATCTTAAATAAATAGTTGGTTAGATTTATTATTTATTTTTTTAGCCAATATACATAGACTATGCATAGCTATGCACGGTCCGATGGTCAAAATACTACCGGATTCAATTCTTATTTTATACAAGGAATGGACAAATATGTGATAGATCTGAAGTGTTCAACATATATTTACTATTTATTTTTTTAGCCAGTATACATAGACTNAATACTTGAGTAAAATACCTTACATATCTTATAATATCCCGTCCAATCCTCAAACCAACTTAACATGCAGCTCATTTGTCTACAAGCAATGAATAATACTATTATCACAATACAAATACCATAACTTATTGCACTTGAACGACACACTTTATTCTATGATAAACGGACATCACATGCATAGATATGCACATATTCTACATGTGTTAGCTTTACAATTTAGAAGAATTAACCCAAAGATATGTTGCTCCCAAACGCACACGCAAGTATACGTGGTTGTACAAGTAATAAAATGACAAGTCGAGTGTCGAACCTACAGAGACTTATTTAAATTACTCAATAAATCACTAAAATTGTTATTCAATCCGATCAAAATCAAAGTCCAAGAATATGATTATATTAACTAAAATTCTAAGTAATACTAAATTATCAAGTAACGAGTTGATTGTTGTGTATTCAGTAGATACAAATATTCCAGGGTTGTGATCGATTCACCATTCATATTATGTTATAATTAATTCTCTCTTTCGTATAATTCACTCATTTTTGCTAATTAATCGATAATTGCTCTCATAGCCTTCTCCCGAAGTACTACTCGCCTATTCGAAA
>ML373444.1:0-31272 GCA_005239525.1 Nicotiana knightiana | reverse complement strand
GGAACGTGATAGAATCTACTAGAACACTTAGGTAACAACTTAAAGATAGTAATGGGGTAGTAAAGAGATGATAGTCCGTGCGCTAATGCTATGAGTTACACCCCGACTTGAGGGAGTTACAAAGTATTGCATGGAATGATCCTATAGGCTAAAAAACTTAGGACCCCCTATACTCCTATTTAAAATAAATTGAATATGGTATTTGTCCAAATTGTTTTTCTTCCCTTTTTAGACTAATTCAATTAATTTAAGTTTGGTTGGGACCCACCGTTGTGGACCTTGAGGGGTTCCTAACACCTTTCCCTCAAGGTAATTTGAGCCCTTACCCGATCTCTAGTGATGTAAATTGCTTATATGAGTTAATAGCTCTAGGTTCCCTAACGCACCTTAATTCGTTAGGTGGCGACTCTTCCAATTCCTTAAACTCATCCCAAAAAGAGGAGTTGTCCCAAAAAATGTCGAAACCCAATTTCGCGAGGAAAATGGGGCACGCCAGCATGACAACTCTGCTGGGGATATTTTTTGGATCTTGCCATAACAAAACTGATTTTGTGAATTAGTATTTAAGCATGCCTTTATTATTTTGTTAAGTACTTGCATACCCTTTCCTTTTCCCACTTTATGTGAATTTATTTGCCTTTCTTTAGTCATTTACGATTTCGCTTTCCTTTTTTATTACTCTTTACTATGGAAACTGACTTGTCTCCTTGTTTTCTTTCTTAAACGCCTTTACAATTATTAAATACCGCATTCATAATTTTTTCTCATAGTGCAAATACATGACAACATGCTATTTTCTGTTTGCATAAATCATTCTCAACATCATATTCCACTCGTGCGTAATTAATACCATAGCAACACTTGATGAATGTCTGCGCTCTTCTTATATATCACCCTTTTGAATTCGGAAAGGCTTATTTGCAATAAAACTAGTCGATCAGCGGTGCAATCGACGGTTCCGTGCCTTTCCCCCTCAAGTTGTCCGCTTGAGGGTACCAGTCTAGACCTCTATAGAAACCTTACTCTGATTATAACTATACATGCATCATGGTCAAGCCTAGCCTAGATTAATATGTTGCCCACATAATAACCTTTTAAAAAAAGCCTTGTCCAAAGTTCATCGGTGTTTCCATAATCCCAACGGACGCAACCACGATATGTGCATTAATTTGGAGAAATAAGTGCCAATATGCTAATCATTAATGTATAAATAGTCAAATCAGGAGGGGGAAAGGTTCTAACCTTATTTGTTTTTCAGAAAATGAGGCACGAAGTCCCCAGGTTCGGCATGGTCCGTAACATACCACCATAGTTGCTGGATTGGTGGGAAGACCTTTCATTAAGCGATAAAAACCATATGAAAGGAGTCCTTTGAAACCTACCTTCCTTATTAGATATCCAACCAAATAACATGTTGATCAAAGTTGCCACTATGTTCTGGGACGGAGAAAGGGCCGTATTCCGTTTTGGCAACATAGAAATGACCCCTCTTTTGGAGGAAATAGGGGGATTCGCTGGACTACCTTGGGACAGTCCCGGTGTATTGGTGTTGAAAAATCATACTCCCAAAGGTTTTCTGAAAATGATGGGTTTAAAAAAGAATGACGACTTGGTGTGTCTGAAGAAGTCCTACATACATTTCGACTTCCTGTATGAACAATACGTTCACAGCAAATCCTATCGTATCTTTCATGACAAGTTCTCCATTACTTCCTTGGGTTGGATTCATCGCAGGGTTTTTGTGTTTATCGTCTGCTTCTTAGGTATGATAGTGTTTCAAAGCAAAATAGAAAGAATTCACACCAGACTCGCCAGGGTAACCAAGGACTTAATGGAGGGAGTCGAGGGACAAACATATACTATTGTCCCTATGATTATGGCAGACATATATCGGGCCTTAGATGGCTTCTAGAAGGGGTTCAAACACTTCGAGGGTTGTAATCTGCTACTACAAATTTGGTTGCTAGAACATTTCTAGAGAGGCCAATACCTCCAAGAGTTTCCACGAATACCGTGGAATGATCAGATAACTTTTCATCACCCTAAGAGAATGACCTTTATCCCAGACAAGTTTTCCCAATCGGAGAGTGCTACAGAATGGGTGCAGTTTTTTGACAATTTGATTGAGGACTAGGTTCAATGGATGTCCAAATGATTCCCACTAGTGAGTTCATCATCAGATCTAGGGATGTTCCGCACTTGGTGTTGATCGGGTTAAGGGGCATACACCCCTATGTTCCTAGGGTCATGAGACAAGCTGGAAGAAAGCAAGTCATACCGCGAGTCTCCAAAATAAGTCACTACAAGGCAGATTTTCAAGATGACGACATCCCATACAAATGTGAAGCTCAACATATCTGGAACCTGAAGATTATTTTAGAAAGGGACACCATCGATCCAGAACAATATCACGCAGGGCATGTGCACTTTTACCCATCATGGTTGGAAGACATCATAACGGAGTCGAATTGGGGGGTCGATCGAGGAAACAGAGTCATAGATCAAGTTGCTGAAACATAGGTGAAATATAACAGACTGCGCCAAAAGGGTTCACAAGTCCGAGGCCAAGCATCTGGAGCAACACAAGATTGATACGGAACTGATCAATGAATTGAGGGAAATGGCTACTTGGTCAAATGAAAGGCGGAATACCTAGAGCAGGGTCTGATGGAGCTGGAAGGGAAAATGAGGAAAAAAGTTGTAGACTTCCAGAATGCTGAGGGTAGTGAAGGAGGACATCTAGAAAGGATATACTTGCCGCTGGGCATGTGCGATCTGGGGAACCTGATCGATGGATCCAAGAGAATCAAGCCCGGAGAAGGTCCCTCTGGACCAAGTAGATTAGGTTTACTTGTTCTAAAATTGCTTTTCGAATGTAATAAGGCCAATTTCCATTAACGACTTTATCTTATTTTGTGTCATTTTAGATTCGTCCTATTTATTACATTAATGTAATGAGGCAATCGTTGGCATTATAATTCTCCAAATTTACTTGTCGCTAGGCCTACCTCGGGCACAATGAGGCTCCCAAATTAGGACGTGAATTTACATTCCCGCAATATGTCTTTAAATACTGCAAATATTTTTTTCCAGAACTCTCACTGACTTGGTTACCTTTTGTTTTTCCTTCTTTTTCTGATTATTCCCCTTCCCCAAGGTTGGTTCGCGCATACTGGCATCATCATCTTACCATACCAGATCCAGAGGCCCTCCTCCTCCTCCTCCAAGTAATCCGAAAAGCAAAGGAAAAGCTAAGATGGACGATATGAGTGGTGTCAGGAAAGACAATGCTACACATGCTAAGAGTGTGGAAACTTTTGATGATCGGAGTACTCCGAAACCAAATGATTTGGTCTTACGGCTGGAAAAGAAAATACTTGAATTGCAAGGGGAGCTTGAGCAGGTCCGCAACTTGGCAAACCTCTCCCTCACCATAAACGTCCCAGATATCAACCAACCAAACACCCAAAACCCAGTACCTCCTCAAAACACACCAAACCAACGTCCACAAAATCCTCCCTCACCCCACCAATATGCAACACCTCTCTAAAATCCTAATCCTTTACCCATACCTTCACCCCCTCAACACCAGTATCACTCGACTCAATATCCGCAAACCACTTATCACACTCCTCTGAATACCCCACAACGTATCCCGAATCCTCAAAATTCAACCAATGATTACCACTACACCAAAACCCCTGACATTCATCAAAACAATCCCATTTATACCAATCAAACTGTTTCAGTCGTGCAAAATAGAAGGAAGATAGGTGGAGACACTTACCATCGCATCGAGTGTGTTAACTCAATCGAGAAGGATAAGTGGTGGAGTAGTAAAATAGAAAGCATATTGGCATGGAGAGGGTAGAATATGATGATTGGTCGCTGCCATGGCATGGTAGCTATTACCCTCTTGAGTATTCAATGCCACATCTGAGTCAGACCTTCCATCAGGCTGATATAATATGGGGATCATAGGAAGAAGAAGCCTTGGCAGCCTTGAGGAATTTGTTCTTGGACGACGATGATATGGATTGCTTTGTGATAATCGAGGAGGAGGAGGAGGAATAAGGCCTTACTATCCAGACAGTGGAGAACTGAGCATCCCTCAAGAACTGGACCATTAAACTATCAAGGGCCCGACGAGTCCCGGGGTAGCAAGACTGATAACATTGTTTACTTTTGAAAATGATTTCCACTTTTGCATTTTGTTTTAAATAATATTTTTCAGTGTTCCATTTCGAAAATGTTATTTGAGTTATTGAAATCATTTTGCTTGACATTTTAAATGGCTTGATGTTTATTATTACTATTTTCTTTCATATCTCCATCCCTCCAGCATTACTCTTTCTTATCTTGATGAACCAACGACTGTGACATATAATGAGACAACTCAACAAAAGGAAAGTGATTCGAAAGAAATAGAAGAAGAGGATATGATACCTGAGGAAATTGTCAGAGAAGTGGAGAATTTTGAGAACAATCCTAAGTCCAACCTGGACGAGACCGAGATAGTCAACTTGGGAGATTCCGATACCGTCAAAGATACTTGCATAAGCATCCATCTGTCACCTAAAGAAAAGGAATAATACACTAGCTTCCTGAAAGAATATGAGGAGATATTTGCATGGTCATTCGACGATATGACAGGGTTGAGCACATCCATAGTGGCTCACAAGTTACCTACAAATCCAACGTGTCCGCCAATGAAGCAGAACTCAGCGACGCTGAATGGATAAGGAGCCGCTATGAGCAACTAGCCCTCATAGATGGAAATAGGATGAATGCAGTATGTCACGGTTAGCTTTATCAGAGTAGAATGTCCAGGGATTTTAACAAAAGGTCAAGCCAAGACAGTTCATATCGGGGCAACTAGTGTTAAAACGGATCTTTCCACATCAAGATGAAACAAAAGGGAAATTCTCTCCCAACTTGCAAGGTCCTTACATAGTTCACAGAGTATTTACACGAGGAGCGCTCATACTCGCACAGATGGACAGAGAAATTTGGCTGAAGCCGAATTCAGATGCAGTCAAAAGATACTATGTGTAAACCATTTTATGTTTCTTCATATGATGTAAATTGAAATACGCTTGACTTGATTCCCGTTTAAGAGGGGATGAGTAGGCAGCCCTGTGGGTTCGGTCATAATTCAATAAAATATCCATTTTCCCCACAATAAGAAATTGGAGCAGAATTTTGAGGAGGACCCTCAAAATTCTGAAGCAAGTTCAGCCAACCGAAGCAGACGAAACAGTCAAAAAGGTCATCCAGTTAATTGGGGTAGAATTTTGAGGAGGACCCTCAAAATTCTACGGCAGAGGAAGTCACAATGTCTCTAATAATGTCACGATTACCGGTTCGTCTAACTAATTTCTAAACTACATATCACTATGTCTTTGAAAACTATACACGCATGCTTTTGAAAAGAAACTTTACTTTTAGCCAAATGCTACCCCTGATAACTTGAGCAGGATCCTCAGACAGAACAGAGCAAATCGAGCAAGAAAAGACACAAACCCCCCCCCCCCCTACAAAACACGTAAATTTTCTTTGGGTGCAGGATTATGTCATCATGATAAGCGTCGTCGCAACAACACCATCGCTATGCACGAAACACATTGTCAGCTAAGAATACTTCACTTTTTCTTCTCTATTTTCATGAGGCTAAGACCCACCTCTCTGTTTGCATAAGGTTAAGCACTACCTTCTCTTTGCATGAGACTAAGCACTGTCTTGATCCTTGCATGAGGCTAAGCCCTGCCTCCCTCTTTGCATAAGGCTAAGCATTGCCTTCTCTTTGCATGAGACTAAGCCTTGTCAAAAATCACTTGCATAAGGCTAAGCCCCGCTCTATTTGCATAAGGCTAAGCACTGCCTTCTCTTTGCATGAGACTAAAACCTGTCTCAAATCACTTGCATGTGGATAAACCCTGACTCTCTATTTGTATAAGTCTAAGCACTGCCTTCTCTTTACATGAGACTGAGCCCTATCTCAAATCTTTGCATGAGTTTAAGCCCTGCCTCTCTATTTGCGTAAGGCTAAGCACTTCCTACTATTTTCATGAGACTAAGCCCTATCTCAAATCCTTTCATGAGGCTAAGCCCCGCTCTCTGTTTACATAAGGCTAAGCACTGCCTTCTCTTTGGATGGGACTAAGCCCTGTCTCAAATCCTTGCACGAGGCTAATCCCTGCCTCTCTATTTGCATAAGGCTAAGCACTGCCTTCTCTTTGAATGAGACTAAGCCCTGTCTCAAATCCTCGCACGAGACTAAGAACTGTCTCACTTGCATTGTTCTCTTCTCTCGGGCTAAGCTCTACCTTTAACTTCACAAAAGATTAAGATCTGTCTTGTTGCCTCTAGCATCATGTCTCTGCACCTCATGCACTGAAATATAGCCAACTTGTCTGAAGGCCTCATAGTATGAAGGCACCATCCTCATAGCCGGAAGACATCATGCCATGGCCTGAGGATCTCTCAAACTTGCTCATCATTATTCAAAGGTGTCATGGTTCGGAGGCACCATCTTCATGGACTGAGAACATCATTTCATGGCCTGCAAATCCCTTACCGCAAAACTCATGGCCCGGGACATGATGGTATAAGGACGTCATCCTCACCATCCAATGACACTCTCCATGGTCCGAAGGGAATTTGCATCATGTTTAAATTTACACAATAATTTATACATATGTGCTCGCAGTATACTTTTGCAGATTTGCACGTGAACCAGTGGGTAACCCTTATCCCAATAGGAGCAATCCCACTCTAGTTCCTTCAAATTATTCCAAACCTGACCGTTCACCCATAACCGTTTCAAACCCAGGTAATCCTACTCGGAACCTTTTCCATTTTTGCAACAACTCCATCGGTTTGTTCCACCGTCGGATCCAGAACTACACACGTCCTGATTCCCATAAAATCAGGGATATGTAGGTAGCTCGGAAATCGAAGTGCGGCCTATATCTTTCAAATCACCTTATTCGGTCAAAATTGGTCATCATGTCTTTACTCGACAACTCTTTCATTTTTTCCAGGTAAAGAGGGGCAGCTTTTGATACCCAATTTTTTCCATATATATTTTTTCAAATATATATATACTTTCAAAATAGTACATGAGCATCAACATGTATTTTCCCATAATTTTTAAAAGATTTTAATCAATTTATTCCTACATTTATATTATGTAAATAATTATTAATTGCATCAAAAATAATTTTATATTGATTTATTATTTAATTTTTATCATTTATGTTCATATTAAGCTTTAAACATTTTATGTATAATTATATTTGCATCTTTAGGCTATAATTGCAATGTTTCGCAATAATAGTCACATATATGCATAATTACCTTATTTATACAAAAAATTGGATTTTTATATTTATATAATTTTAAGTAATTATTTTAAATAATTTTCATGCACAAATAATTTTTTTATTATTTATTAAATATTTTTATAAATTATTTTATTAATTTAATTGGGTATTTAAAACATAGCCCCTTTTTCTAATTAATTTAGGACCTACCCTAACCCAATTACCCCAGCCCAAAACATTAACTAGCCTAGTACCCAAATGCCCATACCCGTCCAACCAGACCCATACTCGTCCAAATAACCCACCTAGCCATAATCTCTAATCCTAACCGTTGATCTCAAAAGATCAACGGCTCCCAATCGTCCAACCCTTTTTAATTATACCAAACACCCCTAACCCTATATCATTTTCCCCCACCCGCCGTCATCAAATCCTCTCATCTCCTCACCCACTACCTTCTCAAACCCTAATCCGTCGTCACCCATTTCCCTGTGAGTCCTACCCAGAAATGGAATCATTTCTTGATTCTTTGCCATATCTAGTCCTACTTCTTTACCTGCTACTCATCTGGGGTGTTACTTGACCGGCTTGCCTCGAATGGCAAGTGGATCTCAAGAGATTCGAACCAAATCTGGTTCAAAACCTCTTATCTGTTGGTTATTTCCGTCTGTGTTCGTGCCAACCTCTGTGAGTACGAATATTTTCGTATCTTTCAATTAGGGTTTTCAGTCTTTGGTTCGAACCAGATTTGGTTCAATTGTAGTTTATTTTAATGTTATTCTTCGTCTATATTTACTTTGTTACTGTAACGACCCGACTGGTTGTTTTGAGAATGTAAGCTCCGTTCGGTGGCATAAGGTATTGACCAGATTCTTATTATGTATATTGACTTGCGTGCATGGTTGAATTCAAGAACCGGATGATTCAGAGTCGAATTGGGAAGAAGGACTATTGTTGTGGAAGTTAAAACGGTGAAGTTTGACTGAAATTTGACTTTTTGTGTAAACGGCTCCCGAACGAGTTATGGATGATGTCAATAGCTTTGTATGGTGATTTTGGACTGAGGAGCGCGTGCGGAATGTGTTTTCGAGGACTGTGGTAGATTAAGGCTTGAATTGGCGAAAGTTAGATTTTTGGTGATTTTGGCCGGTAGGTGAAATCTTGATATTGAGCCCAGAATGGATTTCTGGAAGTTACTGCAGGTTCGTAGTGTTACTTGTGACCTGTGTGTCAAATTTGAGGTCATTCGGACTAGTTTTGATGTGTTTCGGCATCGGTTGTGGATTTTGGGAAATTCATAAGTTCTTAGGCTTGAATCCATGCATAATTGGTGATTTTGATGATATGTGACGTGTTTTGGAGGCTTGACTAAGTTTGGATAAGGTATTAGGACGGGTTGGTAAGTTTGGTTGAGGTCCCGGGGGCCTCGGGGATGTTTCGGATGCTCAACGGGATGATTTTGGACTTAGAAAACCAACTGAAGCATTGTTGGTTCTGGTGTTTCGCACCTGCGGATGGGGAGCCACAGGTACGGACACGTAGGTGCGGTGGAGGGCGTCGCAGGTGCGGTTTTGGTCAGGGGAAGCAAGGCTCACAGGTGTGTACGGGTTTCCGCAAGTGCGGAGCAGCAGATGCGTCCTACTGATCGCAGGTGCGGCCCCAGTTCATTTAGTAAGTTTTTGCACCTGCGATGTATTTTCCGCAGGTGCGGGACCACAGGTGCGGTCCAATTAGCCGCAAGTGCAGTCATCACTGGTCAGAGAGTTTATATTCGAGGGTTTGTTCATTTTCACTCCATTTTTGATTTTGAGCTCGGGAGAAGGCAATTCTTTGACAGATTTTTAGAGGAATCTTGTGGGTAACAATTTCTTACTTGAATTTGGTTTTATGTATTAATCTATTGTGGTTTTCCTCATTTAATCAAGGGGTTTGAGAGTAAAACTTTTGAAATGGGAGGAAAAGTTCCCCAATTGAAAATTCGAGATTTGAGTGAGATTTTGACGTCGGATTTTTACGATTCTTGTTCGAGTGTTCTCATAAATGAGCGGGTGTTCATAATTTGTAAATTTTACCCGATTTCGAGACGTGGGCCCGCGGTACTTTATGTACTATTTTCCTAATTTTGCGTCTTAGCTTCAAATTTATTAGTTAAACTAGTTGCTTGTAGTGTTATTTACCCGATGCTATTGATTTGATTAGATTTGGGCCATTTGGAGTCGGATACTCGTGGCAAGAACGTGATTTCAAGTTTGAATTGAGAGGTTGAGGTAAGTATCTTGCCTAACCTTGTGTGGGGAAATTTCCCCTTAGGATTTGAGTCTTCTATGTTGGTTGTAGTCTGTGTACGCGAGGTGACAAGGGCGTGGTCGGACTTATTTGCGGAAAAATTTTCCCTTTTGGAATCTTAGGTCCTTATAGTCGCTGAGTATGAATTGTTCTTGGCATGATTGAATTTCCAAATCCTAGTTTCATCTTTACTTGCTTAAATTTAGGATTTCTTACTTTTGGATTTACTGCTCTTGCCTATCTGACTCCTAATTGACTTATATGATGAATTTACTCCTTTTTACTTCCATGCTAGATCCTCTTAACTGCTTATCTCAAATTGTAATTATTTTCATCTCATCCTATAATTATTTTTGGTCTTAACTGAAGTTATGATTATTCTCCTACTACTTGTCCTTAAGTGAAATTGTTGAATATCCTTGTAACTGCTCAACCTTAAAAGAAGTTTAGATAATATATACCTTAGTCGACTTGTCCTTAATTGGGATTATTTGACTTGTGTTGTCTTCTTGTTGTTGACTGGAATTTTTGGATTGTTGCTTGTCTTGTTTTCCCCGATCAAGTTGTTCCCTTTTGCACTTAGTATTCTATGCCGTGATTATTCCTTGTGAACGATGTTCTACTGTTTCTTTGTGAATTGAAGTTCTTGTATTGATTTATTCGTTGTATCTTATGTCATTATCCTGGTTGCTTTGTATTTGATGTGGTGATGTACGAGTTTTCTGCCGTGCTATAACTGTTGTCTTTGGTTGATGCACTGCATATTTAAATTGGGACTACGAATGTATTCCAGCAGCGTTCCCCCTGTACTGCATATTTAAATTGGGACTACGGACGTATTCCAGGAGCTTTCCCCGAACATATTCTGGGAGTTTTCCCCGGACATATTCCGGGAGGTTTCCCCCTGTACTTCATATTTAAATTGGGACTACAGACATATTCTGGGAGCTTTCCCCCTGTACTGCATTGCATATTTAAATTGGGACTACAGACGTATTCCGGGAGTTTTTCCCCTGTACTGCATTTCATATTGACGGAATCCCGGTTATTTTTATATTGAAGAAAACCATGTCTGAAGGACCCTTATTGAAAAACTAAAGTTTAAAGGCATTTACCTTGAAGGAAACTATGTTTGCAAGGTTATTATTTTTCCAAAGGTATGGTTGCAAAGCATTTATTTGAAGGAAATTATGTTTGAAAAACATTTATTAGAAAGGTACATTTGAAAAGCTTTTATGGAAAAGAATTATGTTTGAGAATTCCGTTTTGTAAAGTATATTTATGTATCTTTGGATAAAGTATATTTCAGGAAAGTTTTCCACTGAAATGATTATATTCTTAAAAGATTTCAATATAAACTTGCGGTTGAAAAGTTTCACTCGAGGGTTTGACCAACTTATTAGGTTTTATTGGCTAAGTCCTAATGTGGACAAACTAATGCAGTGCTGAGTTACGGGTCTTCTTATTGTGTTGTCGTTTCTGGTTTTGGCTTGTACTTTCGACTATCCTTCTTGTGTATTATTATGTTGTTCCGTTGTTGTTTGTTGTATTTCTTCCGCATTATAGGTGTTATGTTATTTACTATATTGTGCAATCATTAGATAGATTCCATATTCTGTCATTCCGATATTTATGTCTGTGTAACTTATTAGATCAGTGGTGTCTTGACTAGTCCTCGTCACTACTTCACCGAGGTTAGTCTTGATACTTACTGGGCACCGCTGTGGTGTGCTCATACTACACTTCTGCACATTTTTGTGCAGATCCAGGTATTGATCGCTAGTAGCTGCGCGGGTTCTTGCTGAGGAGACTCAAGGTAAACCTCCTGCTGCGTTCGCAGGCTTCGGAGTCACATTTCTTTATTCAACTATTCTTACTTATTTCTAAACAATTGTATTTAGAAGTTGTAGAAATTTTCATAGAGCTTATGACTTGTATTACCGGTTTTGGGAAATTATAAATTCTGTCAAGATTTACATATCGAGACTGTTAGATTTCCTTTGTTATTGTTGATATTCAGTAAATGTTAGGCTTACCTAGTCCCTAAGACTAGGTGCCCATCACGGTACCCAACAGAGGGAAATTTGGGCCGTGACAAGTTGGTATCAGAGCCCTAGGTTCATAGATGTTACGAGTCATAAGAGATTTTAGTAGAATCTTGCGTATCGGTACAGAGACATCTATACTTATCTTCGAAAGGCTACCGAACTATTAGGACAATCCTATTTATTTCATTCCTATCGTGCGAGTTCATTGACCTTGATGTTTGAAGTTTATCACTCTATTCTCTCATAGATGGTGAGGAAACGAGCTGCGGTTTCTGATGATGTTACCCCCGAGACAGATGTCGCTAGGGGCAGAGGCCGAGGTCGACGATGAGCACGTGCCGTAGTTAGGCCACCTACTAGAGCAGCCTTTGAGGAGCCACCAACATTTCCAGTTGGGGGGGGGGGCAGGAACCGGAGGCACCTGTTATTACCCCCGTACTTCAGGAGACTTTAGCCCAGTACCTGAGCATGTTTGGTACATTGGCTCAGGCAGGGTTATTTTAGGTTGCACCAGTTATTTCACCGACCGGGGGAGGAGCCCAGACTCCCATCGTCCACACTCCAGATCAGCGAGTTCACGTTGGTCAGGGTCCAGGTGTCATAGTGACACAACCTGTGGTTCCAGTTCACCTCATGGTCAGAGCAACAACATCTGAGGGAGAGCAGCTAAGATTTGCAAGGTCCCAAAGATATAATCCTCCTACATTCAGCGGATTGGCTTCAGAGAGTGCCCAGGGTTTTTTGGAGGAGTTCCATATCATCCTCCGCACTTTGGATATTGTTGAGATGAGTGGGGTTTCTTTTACCACGTTCTAGCTTTATGGAGCAGCATATCAGTGGTGGCGGGCGTATGAGCTGTGTAGCCCAACTTAGTTAGCTTCACTTTCATGGGGTCAGTTTTCAGAGATGTTCTTGCGAGAGTTTGTACCCCAGTCCCTTCGGGATGCATGGCGCGTGGAGTTTGAGCAGCTATGCCAGGGCACTATGTCAGTATTAGAGTATGCCATCAGATTCAGTTATTTGGGTAGGCATGCACCTGCCTTAGTCGCTACAGTTAGAGGGCGAGTCCTAGATTCATTGAAGGGAGCAGGTATGATATTCGGTACAACATGACTCGAGAGCTGAAGTCATATGTTTCATTTCAGCAGGTGGTAGGGATCGCTCGCCGGTTAGAGGACGTGTGGGACCGGGAAGGAGAGGACAAACGAGATCAGGAGAGAGAGTCCCGGGAGGCGAGGAGGCCTCGTAGATCGGAGAGATCAAATGGTCCTTATTTTCGAGGCAGGGTGCGACACGGTAGAGGTTTTGTGGGTCAGCGAGTTCAGTTTGAATTACTGGCTTCGCATGGGGTTCCAGGTGCTCACGGGTCTCAGCGTTCTTGTATCGCACAGTTTCCGCAGCCACACCAGCAGAGAGGTTGTTTTGAGTGTTAAGATACCAGTCACAGGGTGAGAGGTTGTCCCAGGCCCCAGGTAGATGTGTTACAGCAGGGCATTCAGGTGAGTAGAGGGCTGATGTGCCGGAGAATTTTGGCACATTTAATACCAAATTGCTTAGATTTTAGCTTGGTTTTAAGTGCATTTATCTTTTATACTTATGGAATTTTGATGTTTTGCAGTGCATGAGGTATGAAACTCAATAACATGTAAAAGAGATCAAAAAGCTGAAAAGGATAAGAAAAAGACAAGATGTGATCGCATAATCAACAAGGGGGGACCGCATATCTGCTATGCGGACCGCATAATGCGCAGGTGGACCGCATAGTTCAACATGCTGTTTGGCAAAAATTCAAGTGCAAAAATGGGGGTCCATTATGTGATCGCATAACTGGTTTGCGAGCCGAATAATGGACCGCAAACCTCCAATGCCAAAAGCAGAGCTCAGAAATGCGATGCAATTGTGCGGACGCATATCAACTATGCGGACCACACAACATGAATGCGGCGACGCACCTGGAAACTAGGCTTTGTATCTGCGATGGCTCCATGAAGAATGCGAACCGCATTCCTGTTATGCGATAGGAATGAGGTCGCATAGTTGACCTGGAAGGGCAATTTTGTTCGTTTTTCACCTCAAATTTTATCCCACTATAAATAGATTTATTGGGGTTTTGTGGGTAATTCTTGTCTGGTTTTTGAGCTACAATACACACATTGAATATTCCTCTATTTTGGAAGCTTTAGAAGTGAAGATTCTTGTATTTTGCAAGCTTTATGACATTTATTACTCTCATCTTTTTGTCTTTACTCATGAGTAGCTAGCTTTAAATACTAAGGNGTTTGTTGATATTTATTTACTTCTCATTCTTCATTGATTGTTGGTGGTTGCAAACATTAACAAGGGCCATTAAATTCTTTCTTTGCCTGGAAAAGTGAGTTAGGATTGGTAGGAGTAAATATCAAAGACTTGAGGGTTTAAACCCTATTTAATAGAATCGCTTAGGAATAAGTGGGTTTTATTTGACATGAAATGATGGCTCTTCATTGCAAATCTTTTATATTTGGAAAAATCATAAAGAGGAACTATTAACCAGCTATTGGAAAATATTGAGTAGTCATTTAGAAATCATTTGCATATCTAAAAGACCTTCCATTAGAAATATATCATATTAATACCCACTAGCATTACATTTCATTGAAGGGGACAAAACCTTGGTTTAGTTAATCACATTAATTACAACTTTAATTAATCATACTTGTCACTATTTCAACTAAAATTATCAAACAATCAATTCCCATATTCTTGTTACATTAACAGAATAGAAATACGATTTGATTCAAAATTCACACTACTCAAGTAAACTTTTCACGCCTATCCCTTGTGGGATTCGACCCCAACCTTGTTGGGCTATTATATTTGACATCGACCGCTTTACACTATTTTAAAGTGTAATTTGAGCGTATCAAATTTTGGCGCCGTTGCCGGGGAATACGATTTTGAAATTACTAGATAGTGTGTACTTTACTTTATATCTTTTTCTCTTCCATCACACGTTGCTCATTTTGTTTGGTGTACTAGGTGACAATGGCCAATGGTGATTATGATGAATAGGAGAACCCTTTTGCCGACATCAAAGAATACCTTGACGACACCAATGCTATCCTCCCTCCGGTGGTTGGTGCCTCTATATTCAAAGTGAATCATGGGATGATTCTAATGCTAAAAGCAGATGGATTCTTCCATAACTCAACGGATGATGATCTGACGCAACACCTAAGGAACTTTTTGGGTGTATGCACCATTCACAAACAAACCAATGTGACGGATGGTGCTTTGATGTTGCGGGTGTTCAAGTACTCGTTGGCGGGAGAAGCGAAAAAATGGCTTCTAAACTTACCTCCTCAATGTATCACATCATGGCCTGAGCTTGTCCGAGCCTTCTTAGCAAAGTGGTTCCCAGATAGCAAAATGTCAGAGCTCAGAGATACTTATTTTTCTTCAAGCAACTTCCAGAGGAGCATTTACACGAGGCATGGGACCGGTTCAAGCTATACCTAGTGAGATCACCAAATCATGGGTTCCCAGACCATATTTTGATGGAGAAATTCTATATGGGTTTGGACCCACTATCCCAATCCATTGCTAAAAATGCCGCAGATGGGTCATTCATGGACAAGTCATTCGCTAGGATTACTCAAATTCTAGACAAAATGGCAAAGCATAATCAAGCATGGTACTCGGAGGATGCTAGCAGTGGAATTTCCTATGGTACTCCCTCTCTTACCAACATGATTAAAGACAATCAAGAGAGAGACCGATTGATTGCCGGTCTTGCTACCAACATTGACGTGTTGACAAAGATGTTCACTGAGAGCCAAACAAAAAAGGTAAATATGGTGGAAGACATGCAATCGATGGGAAGTCAAGATTTTGAAGAAGCCAATTATGTCCAAAATTCTCAAGGTGGTTTCCGCCAGAAAAAAATTGGAGGCCAAACCCGCAAGGGCAAGGCCAACAAAATTGGCGAAATGATCAAAGTGGTCAGGGATCTTGGAACAACAACAACAATTACGCCAATAGAAGTTCCAAACCCTTATGTTCCACCAAGAGGGAAATAATCCAACTCCTCACAATACAAGGAGGGGCCGTCGAAAGAGTCTAAAATGGAAAGGATGCCAGAGAGTATCTTGCAAAATCAAGAGCGAAGTGATTCAACAATGAAAAACATGTCTGAGGTAGTGGGATCACACACCGCCTCCATTGAAAAGCTCGAGATGCAAATAAGAGAGTTGTCACGAGAACAAAATCCAAAGCTAAAGGGTATTCTTCCAAGTGACACTATTGTCGACCCAAAAGGTGGTGCAAGAAGACCATCTTCTCATTGCATGGCCATCACCACTATAAGTGGTAAGGTGATTCAAGATGAAAGCAAACAAGTGGTTGATGTTGAAAATCTTTATCAAGAAGTGGAAGCACAAGTTGAGTTGCCGATTGTTATTGAAATTTGTAAGGCCTCCCAAGAGGCAAAAATCCAAGAAGAAAAGCATGGAGAGGTTAAGGAAAAAGTGAAGGAGACCCCAAAAGCTCCTCCACCAATTCCTCGACCTACTCCTCCATTCCCTCAAAGGCTTGCACGAAGGGTGGACGATGGCAAGTTTGAAAAGTTCTATGACATCTTGAAACAATTGTCGGTAAAAATCCCATTCTTGGAGGCTTTCCAAGAAATGCCGGGGTTTGCCAAATACTTTAATGATTTGATGAAGAAGAAGAGAACTACAAATAATGAAGTGGTGAACTTGACTCATCGGGTAAGTTCGATAATTGCTACAACCACCCTTGAGAAAAAGGGAGACCCAGGAGAATTCACTATCCCATGTACCATCGGGTTGAGAGATGTTGCTAGAGCACTTTGTGATAACGGGGCTAGAATAAATTTGATGCCTCTTGCTATCTACAAGCAAGCGGGATTGGGGTTGCCAAGACGCGCTAGAATGAGATTGCAAATGGCCGACCGATCAATTAAGAAACCCGTGGGCATTGTTGATGGTGTCTTGGTAAAGGTGGGAAAATTCCTTCTCCCGGCCGATTTTGTTATCTTGGATTGTGCGGTAGACAAGGAGATTCCTATAATTTTAGGAAGACCATTCCTTGTGACGGGAAGAGCTTTAATGGACTCGGAACGACATGAAATCAAGTTCCGAGTGAATGATGAGGAAGTCACCTTCCAAGCTAGCAAGGGATTTAAATTGCCAAGTGCATACGAAGGAATCTCGGTCATTGATGTAGTTGATGAGGTTGAAGATGCTATTGAGATGAAGATGGAAGAAGAATGCCTCGGCGAGGATTTGGCGGCAATCTTGGTGAACTTTGATGGTGAAGACATTGAGGGGTATGTTGAAATAGTGAATGCATTGGAAGGACGTGGGTCCTATACATATGCACCAAACAAGCTCTCTCTAGACATAGATAATCGAGCTACTCTTCCCGCAAAACCTTCAATCATTGAGCCACCACAACTTGAGCTCAAACCACTTCCACCACACTTGAGGTACAAACATCTCGGTTCTAATAACACTTTACCGGTAATCGTTTCTTCTTTGTTGAATGATGTGCAGGTTGATGAATTGTTGAATGTCTTGCGGGAGCACCGACAAGCACTTGGATGGACAATTGCCGACATCCAAGGAATCCCGCAGGGATATGTGAGCACAAAATTCAATTAGAAGAACGGAGCAAGCCAAGTGTGGAACATCAAAGAAGATTAAATCCTTCAATGCAAGAAGTGGTCAAGAAAGAAATTATCAAATGGTTGGATTCCGGGGTTGTCTACCCCATTGCGGATAGTCCGTGGGTGAGTCCGGTACAATGTGTACCAAAGAAGGATGGCATGAAGATGATTCACAACGAAAAAAATGAGCTTATTCCCTTACGTACAGTCTCCGGATGGAGAGTATGCATGAACTATCGGAAGCTCAACAATCCACTTGCAAGGATCATTTCCCTATGACTTTTATTGATCAAATGCTTAATCGGCTAGCAGGAAGATCTTTATATTGCTTCCTCGATGGGTATTCCAGTTACAATCAAATCAATATAGCCTTGGGGGACCAATAGAAGACCATATTCACTTGCCCGTATGGGACCTTTGCCTTTAGCCGGATGCCGTTTTGTTTGTGCAACGCTCCGACTACCTTTCAACGATGCATGATGTCCATCTTCTCTGACATGGTGGAAGACTTCCTAGAGGTCTTCATGGATGATTTTTCGGTGGTCAATGAATATTTTGAGCATTGTCTTGATAACCTTATACAAGTGCTCAAGAGATGTGAGGAGGCCAACCTCGTGCTTAATTGGGAGAAATGCCACTTCATGGTGGACAAAGGCATTGTTTTGGGGAACAAGATATCAAAACATGGCATTGAATTTGACCGGGAAAATATTGAAATCATCTCAAAACTTCCTCCACCAACATCGGTAAAGGGTATTCGAAGCTTTCTAGGGCACGCCGGATTCTATCGGCGTTTTATCAAATACTTCTCCAAAATTGCAAATCCTATGTGCAAGCTCCTTGAGAAAGACGCCAAGTTTGTGTTTGATGACAAGTTCCTCAAGGCATTTGAGGAGCTCAAAGCAAAGGTCACCACATCACCCATTATTGAAATACCGGATTGGTCTCTTCCATTCGAGCTCATGTGTAACGCCAATGGTGTAGCAATTGGAGCAGTCTTGGGTCAATGGCATAGAAAAGTTCTTCATCCGATTTATTATGCAAACAAGACACTCAATGGTGCGCAAATGAACTATACGGTGATGGACCAAGAGCTTCTGGCTATTAGGTATGCTTTCGAAAAATTCCGAGCTTATTTGTTGGGATCCAAGGTGGTGGTTTACACCGACCATGACGCTCTTCGCTACCTCATGGCGAAGAAATATTCCAAACCAAGAATAATCCGGTGGGTCCTCTTATTACAAGAATTTGACTTTGAATTCAAGGATCGAAAGGGCATCGAGAACCAAGTGGCGGACCATCTCTCTAGACATGAAGAAGACGGACGACCAAAGGATGATCTTGATATCAATGATGCCTTCCTTGATGAGCACATCTTGGCATTATCTTCTTCATCCACTCCTTGGTATGCCGATATTGCCAACTACTTGGTTAGTGACCTAATCCCGGATGATTTGGAAGCATACCAAAAGAAGAAGTTCTTAAGAGAGTGTCGGCAATATTATTGGGAGGAGCCATTATTGTTCCATATCTGTGCGGACAACATTATTAGAAGGTGTGTTCCAGAGGAAGAAATGATGCAAATACTAAAGGCATGCCATGACTCACTAGTTGGTGGTCATCACGGAGGTAATCAGACGGCGGAAAAAGTGCTTGAATGTGGTTATTATTGGCCGTCCATTTATCATGATGCCAACCAAATGATCAAATCTTGTGACCAATGTCAGAGGCAGGGATCAATCTCCAAGAGGCACGAAATGCCTATGCACTTTGTTTTGGAGGTTGAAATATTTGATGTGTGGGGCATTGACTTTATGGGCCCCTTTGTGAGCTCCTGTGGTATGAAGTATATTCTGGTGGCTGTGGACTACGTGTCCAAATGGGTTGAAGCTATTGCATTGCGAAACAATGAGGCAAGGAGTGTGACTGCGTTCTTAAAGAAAAACATCTTCACGCGGTTTGGCAGTCATAGAGCCATTCTTAGTGATGGTGGGTCTCATTTTTGCAACAAGGTTTTCACTGGGCTGTTAGAGAAATATGGTGTCAAGCATAAGGTGGCCACACCTTATCATCCCCAATCAAGCAGCCAGGTAGAAGTCTCCAACCGGGAGATCAAGAACATTCTAGCAAAGACAGTCAATGAAAATAGGACCGACTGGTCAAGGAAGCTGGACGATGCATTGTGGGCATACCGCACTTCATACAAAACTCCCATTGGTACTTCTCCTTACCGGTTAGTCTTTGGTAAATCTTGCCATCTACCTGTGGAACTAGAGCATAAAGCCATGTGGGCTCTGAAGAAGTTGAATTTGGACAGGACTGAAGCTGCAAACCTGAGGCTAACGCATCTCAACGAAATGGAGGAATTCCGTTTCCACGCTTATGAATGTGCAGCTATGTATAAGGAAAGAATTAAATTTGTCCATGACAAAAATATTTTGAAAAGGGAATTCCAGTCCGGTGACTTGGTGTTGCTCTTCAACTCAAGACTCAAATTGTTTCCGGGCAAGCTCAAATCAAATTAGGGCAGCCATTGTTAGGGTGAGCGAGGCTCTGAGAACGACGAGTTTTGCGATCCGCATACTCATTGTGCGGTCCGTATTTGTGTCGCATTACAAACCCTAGGCAACTTGAGGAAGATGGTACAATGAAGAAACTCTGTGATCACATAGTTCATATGCGGACCGCAGAGTCGTCGCAGACCTCAACAGTTGGATGCCTGATGTAGCTTAGTATTTGCGGTAGTTCTGCGATCGCAAATCGACCTTTGCAGTAGAATATGCGATCGCATAATGTGATGAACTTTTCTTGCATTTGATTCTGTGATGACTATGGAAACCGCATAATGGATAAGCACCCTTTATTTACTAGTTTTGGAGTTTTCGCCCTTTGCTTCCGGCTTTGATGAAGGTAAATAGTCATAAAAGTTCCCCGTAGAATGCGAGCGTTGAGGCTTTCATCGAAACAAAGAGAGAGGCTCAGGTGGTGCTTTTTTCTGTGTTACAGGTCACCCGTCCCCTTGACCTAGACACGAACTAATCCTTCTCTCTCTTGAATGTATGCCCGGTTTTCGTCGAATCTTTTTGATCACCTTCAAAAACAAACCGGAATTCCGTCTTGACATGCGATCGCATAAGTCATCGCATAATCAACCCTTCTCAGCATAGTGTTACTTTGCGACAAGTTTGCGGTCCGCATAGTGGTTATGCGATCGCATAACCTGTCGTATAGTAGATTTTTGTAGTTAAATTTTTCCTTATGTCTGCCAACTCACTCACACGTCGTTTCTTTGCATATATCCCTCGCCAAAAACATACATCTTCATCTAATAAAAGGGCTG
Source organism: Nicotiana knightiana (assembly GCA_005239525.1). Classification (NCBI taxonomy): domain Eukaryota; kingdom Viridiplantae; phylum Streptophyta; class Magnoliopsida; order Solanales; family Solanaceae; genus Nicotiana; species Nicotiana knightiana. The sequence continues at coordinate 10,605 of ML373444.1, read as the reverse complement.
CCTCTAGCCGTCAAGCACCACCGGCAAAGTTTCAAGACAAACACCGCCCCAATCTATTGATGAAAGTCACTCCAAGTCTGATGAGCAGGAGACTTTGCCAGCTGTTGATCTACAGGCTGAAGCAAGGCGGAAGGAAGGGGATGATTACTAGCTTAGGTTCCCACTCCTTGATTCTAGGGCTGTGTATAGGGAGGGGCTCTCAAAACGAAAAATACTGAATGAGAAACGGTTATGTCTGAACGGCCTTCAGGAACAATACCCTCACATTTTAGCGAACATCAAAGCTAGAAAGTGGGAGTGTTTCACTTTTCTGCCTAAGGAATTTAATGAAACAATGGTGCGGGAGTTCTATGCATCTTATGGGGCCTCCAGAACAACTCACCACAAGCGCAACAAAATATTCTGCGACACTGTCCTAGTTCAGGAAGGAGGTATACTGTGATAGCGCGGCAATTCATAAGCATTATTTCTCAACCACGTACCCTAGTACATCAGAGTATGAGGCCAAATTGGCCAATAGAGATGGTGAGCGAGCGTGGGTTGCATCAGTGATTGCCAAGGGTACCCCAGTCTGGATTGACCCTCCACACAAAATATACAAGGAGGATCTTACTCGAGAGGGTCGATTCTGGCTCAGTTTTGTCACTTCCCGCTTGATCCCAACCCGTAATGAAACAAACATAAGCATTGAGAAAGCTATTCTCATTGCTTGCATTATGACCGGGATCACGATCGATGTGCGTGACATCATTTCCAAAGAGACAGGGGTCTGGGCGTGGAAGAAAGCCACAACATTTCCTTTCCCATGCTTGATCATAGCCTGCTGTGCAGCTGCGAATGTTCCTACATTGCCACATTCTGACAAGATGGGAAAAGAGGAGAAGAATATCGACATCACATACATTGGTGATGACAAAGGTAGCTGCTGTTCCTCCAAAGATTCAGATTCAGATTCCCACTGAGACAAACATCTCCGACTCCCAAACTCCCATAGCGCTTAGTGCGCCCCGAGGAGCTGCTAACTCTGTTTTAAATTTCTTATGCATTGAGGACAATGCATGCTCTTTAGTTGGGGATGGAAGGGTAGCCTTGTATGAGTATCTTTTGTGACAACTTGTGTGATAGTCAAACTATTGTACTTGTTTTCTTTTTGTGTTATATGTGATCTTCAAGTTATCGGTAAACCATTGTACATACTTATGTTGTTGTTCGTTAACTTGTGTTGTCTTCTTACATATGCTATCCATGTGTGTATATATAAAAAAACAAAAAACAAGTAGATAGTAGTATGCATGTCATCAGTAGTAAGTAGCAATGAATTCCCCTTGATTTTTCTTCGCCAGGTTCTTTTCCAAGGGTGTAATAGTAGAACCAGGGCAGTAGGATGAAAAGTATTGACTAGTTTGATGTAAGTGTCTGGTCTCAAGCATGTGTGTCTATAAATAACTTATACCCTTCCGTTATATATATATAAAAAAAATTATCTTGTGTTGTAAGGACAATCAACTGTGTGAACTTGAGGCTCGCTTTTTGACTCTATGCTTACTTAGAATTATACATGTAGATATGATGAAAGCTTCAAATTTCCAAGTGTTGGCTCGAGAGCTAAAACTATGTTGATCCGAACTGTCATGTGCCGTATGTGTTAGATTTTGTATAAATAATTCTTGTGTTTACTTATGTCATCTAGAACTTACTCGGTTTGTTTTTCGATGCTAATGATAAGTACATTTAGTTGAAAAAATGACCTTAGGCATTCTTTGTGATATTGGAAAACCCAGTGAGCCCTTCAAGCTACCCAATGTATTCATACTTATCACTAGTTACCCATTTGAGCCTTTAACCTTTTTGTTGGAAACCTCATTACAAACCTTTCCCTTTTTAAAAAAAAAAAATAACTCCCTCTTTTTAACCCGTCCCTCCTTGAAAATTGAGAATGAGGCTAAAAAACTAAGTTGGGGGTGGGGTGTCAAAGTGGAAGTTGATAAGGTTGTACATTGAGCGTAGGAACCTGCACCTCAGCTCCAAAAGAAAAACAAAAAAAAGAGAAAAAAAAGAAATATCTGTATATATATATATACATATGGAGCTTTGAATAAAAATATAAAAAAAAGAAGAAAAAAGAATCTAGAGGGGTACGTAAGGTGGTTCAAAGTTGGTAACTAAGAGCCAATAAGGGCTATGTGGTTTGAAAAGAGACAAAGGGCATTGAAAGAGAAAAATGTGAGTAGTGTTCAAGGAGGGTGTAGTCACTTGTACCCAAATGATTATCCAACCTTTCCCTAAGCCTACATTACAAGCTTAAAAAGTCCTGATGGGATCTCCAACCGAATGTTCTTAAATAGGCAGCGAATCAAAATAAGGGCAAGCCTATGGTATGATGTGTTGTAACACTTGAAACTCTTTGTGAGAGTGAGTGTTTTTGTGAATATGTCCCTTTTTGCTGTCATTGTAAATATTGAGAGTTAGGACCTTCTTTCTGGTAAGGGCACATGAACTGTGATGTCTGACATAAGTTGAGTTCTTGAAATCAGATGCTAGTGACTCAGCTGAGAGTAACATTTTGTCAAATTGGTCGAGGTTCAAAGTTCACAAGTTGATTAGTTTCCTTGTATATAAAAATGATTGTTCATAAAGGGTAAATAAACGAAAATGCATGCTATTGGTACTAGAAATTAACACCGTCAAGCAAGAGTTTAAGTTGGGGGTGTTGATGTGCCAGAGAATTTCGGCACATTTAATACCAAATTGCTTATATTTTAGCTTGTTTTTAAGTGCATTTATCTTTTATACTTATGGAATTTTGATGTTTTGCAATGCATGAGGTTTGAAACTCAAGAACATGTAAAAGAGATCAAAAAGCTGAAAAGGATAAGAAAAAGACAAGATGAGATCCCATAATCAACAAGGGGGGACCGCATATCTGCTATGCGGACCGCATAATGCGCAGGTGGAATGCATAGTTCAACAAACTGTTTGGAAAAAAATCAAGTGCAAAAATACGGTCCATTATGCGATCGCATAACTGGTTTGCCAGCGGCATAATGGACCACAAACCTCCAACGCCAAAAGCTGAGCTCAGAAATGCGATGCAATTGTGCGGACGCATATCAACAATGCGGACCGCACAAAATGAATGCGGCGACGCACCTGGAAACTAGGATTTGTATCTGCGATGGGTCCGTGAAGAATGCGAACCGCATTCCCGTTATGCGACAGTAATGCAGTCGTATAGTTGACTTGGAAGGGCATTTTGTCCGTTTTTCATCCCGAATGTTAGCCCACTATAAATAGATTTATTAGGGTTTTGTGAGAAATTCTTGTCTGGTTTTTGAGCTACAATACACACATTGAATATCTTTTGGATGCTTTAGAAGTGCAAATTCTTGTATTTTGTAAGCTTTATGACATTTATTACTCTCATGAGTAGCTAGCTTTAAATACTAAAGTTGGGGACCCTAAATGGGTGTTATGTTATTGGGTATTTAACTTTAAATATATATATATAATGGTTGGTTGATATTTATTTACTTCTCATTCTTCATTGATTGTTGGTGGTTGCAAACATTAACAAGTGCCATTAAATTCTTTCTTTGCTTGAAAAAGTGAGTTAGGATTGGTAGGAGTAAATATCAAAGACTCGAGGCTTTAAACCTTGTTTAATAGAATCGCTTAGGAATAAGTGGGTTTTATTTGGCATGAAATGATGGCTCTTCATTGCAACTCTTTTATATTTGGAAAAATCATAAAGAGGAACTACTAACCAACTATTGGAAAATATTTGGTAGTCATTTGCATATCTAAAGGACCTTCCATTAGAAATATATCATATTAATACCCACTAGCATTACATTTCATTGAAGGGGACACAACCTTGGTTTAGTTAATCACATTAATTACAACTTTAATTAATCATACTTGTCACTATTTCAACGAAATTATGAAACAATAAATTCCCATATTCTTGTTACATTAACGGAATAGAAATACGATTTAAGTCAAAATTCACACTACCCAAGTAAACTTTTCATGCCTATTCCCTGTGGGATTCGACCCCAACCTTGTTGGGTTATTATATTTGACATCGACCGCTTTACACTATTTTAAAGTGTAATTTAAGTGTATCAAGGGCGCCCAAGAGGGGGAGGCCCAGCCCGTTGATGTGTTCGTATAGTAGGCTGGAGGCCATTGTGCCAGATATTATCGTACATGTATATTTTGATTTCTTACAGGGGGCACCATTTGTATCTCACTATGGTTCTGTTGGTCAGGACGAGTTTCCCTTATTTTGTTGCTTTATTTATGAGTAAGTTTCATGCTTGGCACTCTATTTTCATGATTGCTCTTGTTGAGAGATTCTATGAGTGGTAACCCGTGTCTGTCTTTGTTTTATTCATCATTGAGGATGGTGAGAATAGCAGTTAGTCCTTGTTGTTCATCATGGTAAGCTTTATGTGATTTTCCTAAGTATTTTGTTTACGAGCTGTGACTTGATACTTTATCGAGGTGTGAGTTAAGTGAGAATTATGATTTTTATCAACCGAGATGAGTTAGTGGGAGATTTCAATTGGTATGATATATTTTCGGAATATGATTTAGAGTTCAAGACGAGGTCCTCGTGATATTTTGTGATTCAATATGTTTGGACCAGGCTGTGTACCGAGATATAAGTTATACCAGGATGGGATCCTTGTGATTTGTTCATGTCCTTTAATTCCTTCCTTGTTATGTTGTTGTGTAAGTTAGCATTGATAGAGAGTTGTGCCTATCGGGCTTGTTTGATAGTTTTCCTTATGTGTTCCTCCTTTTATATTCAGTCATTTTCGTTCTGTGCTCCTTGAGTTTTATCTTGCGGGGTGTGTGCCCGGTGGTGTTACTTGTGGCTTGGTGATTTGGGTGTCAAGGTTATGAGGTCTTCGTGTTTTTTGCATTATTATCTGTGTGATGGAGGTTGGAAATAGAGTTCTAATGCGTATGAGGCTAATTGTCGGTGTTGAGTTGATTTCGGGCAGCTATTATGATCAGAAGTGTTATCAAGGGCCTATCTGTGGTGCGTTATGTCGTGTGGTCGTACCTTGTAGGGGTAGTCATGATTTGATGCAATTGGTTGAGGCTGATACTAGATATGGATTTACAATCGGGCCTTTTTGTAGTAGGGAGAAGGTGAGAAAATTAGGGTATGAGGCTTATCGGTGCTGGCAGGAAGGCTAAATTTCAGTTGTTATGGTGTCGCCAGTCTTATGTAGATTGGAGTAACGTGGGATCACCCGCATGTGTGTGTTGGAAGTGTGCATTCAGTGATTGGATGAGTTCGAGGTGAATCTTGGCACGTTCAAGGACGAAAGTTTGCTTTAATAGGGGGAGAATGTAACAACCTGATCGGTCGTTTTGAGAATTTAAGCTCCATTAGCTGGCATAATATCTTGAGAAGCTTCATATTATGTATATCGACTTGCGTGCATGGTTGAATTTAGTTACCGTATGATTCAGAGTCGAGTTGGAAGAAGGACTATTGTTGTGGAAGTTTAAACGGTGAAGTTTGATCGAAATTTGACTTTCTGTGTAAACGGCTCCGGAACGACTTATAGATGATGTCAACAACTTTTTATGGTGATTTTAGGCTGAGGAGCACGTTCGGAATGTGTTTTTGAGGTTTGTGGTAGATTTAGGCTTGAATTGGCGAAAGTTAGAGTTCGGCGATTTCGCCCGATAGGTGAAATATTGATATCGAGCCCGAATGGAATTACGGAAGTGGCTGTAGGTTTGTAGTATCATTTGTGACCTGTGTGTCAAATTTGAGGTCATTCGGGATAGTTTTGACGTGTTTCGGCATCAGTTGTGGATTTTGAGAAATTCATAAGTTCTTAGGCTTGAATCCATGCATAATTGGTGATTTTGATGATATGTGATGTGTTTTCGAGGCTCGACTAAGTTTGGATAAGGTATTAAGACGGGTTGGTAATTTTGCTTGAGGTCCCGGAGGCCTCGGGGATGTTTCAGATGCTCAACGGGATGATTTTGGACTTAGAAAACCAGCTGAAGCATTGTTGGTTCTGGTGTTTCGCACTTGCGGATGGGGAGCCGCAGGTGCGATGGAGGGCATCGCAGGTGCGGTTTTGGTCAGGGGTATCTAGGCTCGCAGGTGCGATGGAGGGCGTCGCATGTGCGGTTTAGGTCAGGGGCAGCCAGGCTCGCAGGTGCAGACGAGTTTCCCCAGGTGCGGAGCCGCAGATGCGGCCCAGTGATCGCAGGTGCGACCCCAGTTCATTTAGTGATTTTTCGCACCTGCGATGTATTTTCCCGCAGGTGCGAGACCGCAGGTGCGATCCAATTAGCCGCAGGTGCGGTCATCGCTAGGCAGAGAGTTTATATTCGAGGGTTTTTTCATTTTCACTCCTTTTTTGATTTTGAGCTTGAGAGAAGGCGATTCTTTGATGGATTTTCAGATGAATCTTGTGGGTAACGATTTCTTACTCGAATTTTATTTTATTGCATTAATATATTGTGGTTTTCATCATTTAATGAAGGAGTTTGAAAGTAAAAGTTTGGAAATGGGAGGAAAAGTTCCCCATTTGAAAATCCGAGATTTGAGTGAGATTTTGACATCAGATTTTGATGACTCTTGTTCGAGTGTTCTCATAAATGAGCGGGTGTTCATAATTTGTAAATTTTACCCGATTTCAAGACGTGGGCCCGAGTACTTTATGTGCGATTTTCCTAATTTCGCATCTTAGCTTCGAATTTATTAGTTAAACTAGTTGCTTGTAGTATTATTTACCCGATGCTATTGATTTAATTAGATTTGGGCCATTTAGAGTCGGATACTCGTGGCAAGAACGTGATTTCAAGTTTGATTTGAGCGGTTGAGGTAAGTATCTTGCCTAACCTTGTGTGGGGGAATTTTCTCTTAGGATTTGAGTCTTCTATATTGGTTGTAGTCCGTGTACGCGAGGTGACGAGTGCGTGCTCAGACTTATTTGCTTAAAATTTTTCCCTTTTGGAATCTTTAGTTCCTTATAGTTGCTGAGTATGAATTGTTCTTGGCATGATTGAATTTCAAAATTTCTAGTTTCATCTTTACTTGCCTAAATGTAGGATTTCTGAATTTTGAGTTTACTCCTCTTGCCTATCTGACTCCTAATTGACTTATCTGAAGAATTTACTCCTTTTTACTGTCATGCTAGATCCTCTTAAGTTCTTATCTCAAATTGTAATTATTTTCATCTCAGCGTATAATTGTTTTTGGTTTTAACTGAAGTTATGATTATTCTCCTACTGCTTGTCCTTAAGTGAAATTGTTGAATATCCTCGTAACTGCTCAAATTTAAAAGAAGTTTAGATATTCTATACCTTAGTCGAATTGTACTTACTTGGAATTATTTGACTTGTGTTGTCTTCTTGTTGTTGACTTGAATTTGTGGATAGTTTCTTGTCTTGTTTTACCTTGGCAAGTTGTTCCCTTTTGCACTTAGTATTCTATGCCGTGATTATTCCCTGTGAACGATGTTCTACTGTTTCTCTTGTGAATTGAAGTTCTTGTATTGATTTATTCGCTGTATCTTCTGTCATTGTCCTGGTTGCTTTGTATTTGATGTGGTGAGGTACGAGTTTTCTGTTGTGCTATAATTGTTGTCTTTGGTTGTTGCACTACATATTAAATTGGGACTACGGAAGTATTCCGGGGGCTTTCCCCCTATATTGCATATTTAAATTGGGACTACGGGCGTATTCTGGGAGCTTTCCCCCTGTACTGCATATTTAAATTAGGATTACGGACGTATTCCGGGAGCTTTCCCCCGGTACTGCATATTTAAATTTGGACTACAGACGTATTCCAGGAGCTTTCCCCATGTATTGCATTGCATATTTAAATTGGAACTGCGGACGTATTCCGGGAGTTTTCCCCCTGTACTGCATTGCATATTGACCGAATCCCGGTTGTTTGTATATTGAAGAAAACTATGTCTCAAGGACAATTACTGAAAAACAAAAGTTTACAAGCATTTACCTTGAAGGAAACTATGTTTGCAAGGTTATTATTTTTCCAAAGGTATGGTTGCAAAGCATTTATTTGAAGGAAATAATGTTTGAAAAACATTTACTAGAAAGGTACATTTGAAAAGATTTTATGGAAAAGAATTACGTTTGAGAATTCCGTTTTGTAAAGTATATTTATGTATCTTTGGAGAAAGTATATTTCAAAAGAAATTTTTCCACTAAAATGATTATATTTTTAAAAGCTTTCAATATAAAATTGAGGTTGAAAAGTTTCACTCGAGGATTTGACCAACTTATTAGGTTTTATTGGCTAAGGCCTGATGTGGACAAACTAATGCAGTGTTGAGTTACGGGTCTTCTTATTGTGTTGTAGTTTTCGGTTATGGCTTGTACTTCCGACTATCCTTCCTGTGTACTATTATTCTGTTCCATTGTTGTTTGCTGTATTTATTCCGCATTGTAACTTTTCTGTTATTTACTATATTGTGCAGTCATTAGATAGATGTCATATTTTGTCATTCCGATATTTATGTCTGTGTAACTTATTAGACGAGTGGTTTTTTGACTAGTCCTCGTCACTACTTCACCGAGGTTAGTCTTGATACTTACTGGGCACCGCTATGGTGTGCTCATACTACACTTCTACACATTTTTGTGCAGATCCAGGTATTGATCGCTAGTAGTTGCGCGGGTTCTTGCTGAGGCGACTCAAGGTAAACCTGCTGCGACGTTCGCAGGATTCAGAGTCACCTTCCTTCCTTTATTCAACTGTTCTTACTTATTTCTAAATAGTTGTATTTAGAAGTTGTAGAAATAGTGACACAACCTGTGGTTCCAGTTCAGCTCATGGTCAGAGCAACAACATCTGAGGGAGAGCAACTTAGATTCGCAATGTTCTAGAGATATAACCCTCCTACATTCAACGGATTGGCTTCAGAGAGTGCACATGGTTTTATGAAGGAGTTCCACAGCATCCTCCGCACTTTGGATATTGTTGAGACGAGTGGGGTTTCTTTTACCACGTTCCAGCTTCAGGGAGCAAGTTATCAGTAGTGGCAGGCGTATGAGCTATGTAGCCCGGCCGAGTCAGCTTCACTTTCATGGAGTCAGTTTTCTGAGATGTTCTTGCGAGAGTTTGTACCCCAGTTCCTTCGGGATGTATGGCGCGCGTAGTTTGAGCAACTGCGCTAGGGCACTATGTCAGTATTAGAGTATGCTATCAGATTCAGTGATTTGGCCAGGCATGCACCTGCTTTAGTCGCTGCAGTTAGAGGGCGAGTCCGTAGGTATTGATCGCTAGTAGCTGCGCCGATTCTTGCTGAGGAGACTCAAGGTAAACTTGCTGCTCCGTTCGCAAGCGTCGGAGTCACATTCCTTTCTTTATTCAACTGTTCTTACTTATTTCTAAACAGTTGTATTTAGAAGTTGTAGAAATTTTCGTAGAGCTTATGACTTGTATTACCGGTTTGGGAAATTATAAATTCTGTCAAGATTCATATCGAGACCGTTAGATTTCCTTTATTGTTGTTGTTATTCAGTAAATGTTAGGCTTACCTAGTCCCTAAGACTAGGTTCCATACGGTACCCAACAGAGGGAAATTTGGGTCGTGACAATTACTCATCAATCCACCTATTTTTCGTTAAATCTTTTACTTATCTAAAACTAGGGTTTTAACTCTCTTTAATCGGACCATATTTGGTTTAGTCTTATGTTTTTCTTTAATAATTCTCCGTCTATACGCTTTTATTAAAATAGACGATGCTTTGCTTGTACCTTGTTTTCTCCGCTGATTTTATGGTTTACCCCAAAATTAGGGTTTTGAAATCTCTTACTGAGATTTTAATCTTTCATTTCTTGTGTGGTACTGATATTTCCTTTTTTTTTTTGATTTACCCGTTTCATTATTTTCTTACCTTATTTGATCCGGTACTTGACTATTGATTGATTCTGTATAATATTTTCCTTAACCTAAGTAGTACTTGCCTGATTATGTGCTGCTAATTGAGTGAACTCTGCCTTAAATTGATTATAGAATTATTTTCATTCCATAATTTTGTATGATTGACTTATTACCTTATTTGTCTACTTAACTCAGTGCTATTTAGACCCCTTTTCCCTCTCCCCGTAGACATACTCGAACTCTCATACTCCCACTAAAATTTAAGCTCCCTCTTGTTCTGTTGTGTTCTGATTTGTGTGCTAAGCGTCTCTTGTTTTGGCCAGCTGGAAGCCAAGGCCAAATTACTCTGGAACATAACTGCTATTGCACATTTACTTGCTTTCTTCTCAACAGGGATGCCCTAACCTTTGCAGTTTAATTCTTTACACTTTGCTTGACTAGCCTGTATCAATTCTGTCTTTATCGTGATTATATGATCTCATTTAGTAACACTGTTAACTTAAGACTAAGTTTTTTTGAATAATATGAATCCACTCATAAGTTAGTTTGAGGTTCAATTTGTTTCATGCACTGTTTGTTAATTCTATACCTATTCTGAACTTTGCACACTATGAACATGTAATCAGTCAATTTATTGCTTAAATCCCCCGCCCTGTCAGTTTATTTCATGTATTTGTCCAACTCAATTGTTTTGCCTAACTACTTC
>ML373442.1:0-106327 GCA_005239525.1 Nicotiana knightiana | reverse complement strand
TCCTATATTACTTGTCGACCACGTACACTTGCGTGTGCACTGGGAAATCAACCAACACATAGTTATTTTGTTATAGACTTTATAAGCTTTACTATGTGAAGAATATCCCAAGAATACTCCCTCATAACTTCTGGGATCAAATTTACCTAGGGAGTCTTTACCACACTTGCAACCAAATGCCCTAAGGTGTGATATATTTGGTTTTCTCCCATCAAGTAACTCATAGGATTATTCTCAACGAGAGGTATTTTCATGCACCTATTTATGATGTAGCATGCAGTATTTACAGATTCTGCCCAGAAGCTATGGGGCAGTTTACTAGAAAGAAGCAAAGTCTTAGCCATATCTTCAAGTGTCATGTTCTTTCTTTCAACTACTCCATTTTGTTGTGGAGTTCTGGGAGCAGAAAATTATGATCTATACCATGATCATCAAAAAATTCAACAAATTTAGTATTTTAAAATTCAGTGTCATGATCAGACCTAATTGATGCAAGTTGATTTTCTAATTGTTTTTAAGTTTTTCTAACAAAAGAAGTGAACATGTCAAATGCTTCATTTTTAGATGTTAAAAACAATGTCCAGGTAAACCTAGAGTAATCATCAACAAACACCATCACATATCTCTTACCACCTCTGCTTAATGTTCTCATTGAACCACAGAGATCCATATGAACCATTTCCTTCGTTGTAGTGGTACTTACCACTTTCTTGTATTTAAAAGAGTATCTTACCTGCTTCCCCCTTGCACAAGCCTCACAAACAATGTCTTCCTTGAACTTAATGTTAGGCAGTCCTATCACCAAGTCCTTGGAGACTAATTTGTTGAGTTGACTCTTACTTGCATGTCCAAGTCTCTTATGCCAAAGGAGGAGATCACTGTCCATCACACTCAAGCAAGTTAGTTCATTTTCTGAAAGTGTGGAAAGTCCTACAATATATATATTTTTCACTCTTTTTCCGTGCAAAACAATCTTTCTAGTGATAAGATTTATCACAAAACATTTAGAGGTGAATGCTACCAAGTTACCTCTATCACACAATTGTGATACGCTTGTTAGACTGTATTTCAGGACGTCTATCAAGTAGACATTTTCAATGGAATGAGAGTCTTTCTTACCTACTTTACCAACCCCAATGATTTCACCTTTCTTTCCATTTCCAAAGGAGACATTTCCTCCTTTGAGGTCCTTAAGTGCAAGGAACTGGTCCTTGCTTCCTGTCATGTGCTTTGAGCAACCACTATCCATGTACCATATTTTGTTGCTCCCTTTCTCTTGAACCTACAAAAGGAAATCAAGGGTTAGTCTTAGGAACCCAAACTAGTTTGGGTCCCTTTCTATAGGCAAAAGGATGAATTATATTCTTTTTAGCCCAACTTGGTAACCAACTCTTCCCTTGAACAAAATTTTTGTTCTTTTGTCTGGCCTTTTCTTTTGCATTATATTCACTTTTATAGTGACCAGTCTTACAACAATGAGTACAAATCTTGTTCTCAGGATGAGTGAGGTACTTTCTTTTGGGATCCCACTTGGGTTGCTGATTCCCAAAGCCAAGTCATCTCTTATTGTTACTATGATGTTCCTGTAGCCATGACAAAGCATCGGAGGACCTATTTAGCTTACTAGTTCTGTCTAGTTCATGCTTCACCTTGTCTAGATCCTCATTCAGCACTCTTACATGCTCCTCCTTCTTATACAACTCATATTTCAATTTACCTACACTTTCTTCTAGAGTGAGTTGTGTGCAATCAACTGTCTTTTTACTTGTTCCTAATTTCAATTTTAGATTTTCAGATTTTAACTCAAGGATATTTGCTTCAAATGTATGAACCTGGTTCTTCAATCCAGTATTCTCACTCACAGTCTCACTGACTCTAAGTTCCAAGTTCTTACACTTTGCTTTTAAAATCACACAACCCTTAAACAGCTATTCCTTTTCTTTATTTATAACCTCAGATTCATCAATGAAATCTAGCAATAATTCAGAGAGTTCTTCTTTAGACAAGAACTTAATCTTGTCTTTGAGATGAATTATACTTACCTTAGATTCTTCATGAGATTCCTCATCTGATTCTCCAATTACCATAAGTGCTTGTTCATCTCCATCTTCATCATTTGATTCCTCATCTTCTTCCAGATCAGCACCTTTAGTGATTTTCAGTGCCAGGATCCTTTCCTTCTTGGGCACATCCATCTTTATAGTTAGCCTTCTAAATTCATAAGCAGTGAGATTTCTAATCAGCTCATCCAGTATAAGAGTTGCAATGTTCTTTGATTCCTGAATTGCAGTGATTTTGCTTTCCCAAGAGACTAGCAGAACCCTTGTCAGAATCTTCTCAACTTCGTCTTCTTCAAGAAGAATCCTTCCAAGAGACTTAAGTTCATTAGTCAGTGTAGTGAACCTTGTATACATCTCTTGGATAGTTTCTCCTTCCTTTATAGTGAAGTTCTCATATTGAGAATATAGTAGAGTACCCCTGGACCTCTTCACTTGAGGTGCTCCTTCATGATCCACTTCCAAAGTGTCCCAAATTTCCTTAGCAGTAGTACAACTTTGAATCTGTTGTACTCGTCTGGACCAAGTCCACATACAAGCCATTTCTTGGCCTTAGCATTTTTCTCCCAGTTTCTCAAGTCCTCGGCAGTGTAGTCAGCTCTTGTCTTTGGCACATCTATTTCTTCAGCATTCTTCTTCATGGTAGACATAGGACCATCAGTAACGATGTCCCATAGCTCGTAACCTTCTCTAATTTTGTGGTCTCTCATTTTTTTCTTCCACCAAGAGTAGTACTGGCCATTGAAGAGTGATCGCGTAGCAGTTGATTGTCCTTTCCAGTTCCCAGGTGGTGCACTCATCTTGATCTTCTCCTAAGGTGTTAGCCTCTTCAAGGATAACTCTCCCTGATACCTATTGATGTTTTATACTTCAATACCACACAAGAGGGGGCGGTGATTTGTGTGGTGTCCAATTTTTCGCGTGTATAGATTATAGAAGGACCTCATTCTTCTATGTGTTCCTACTACTATTGTTGCGGAATAATAAGTACAAAAATTAAAGAACAGAGAGATTTGTACGTGGAAAACACCTGGCTCAAAAGGTGAAAAACCACGACCTACTTCCCAGTAGGATTTTCCCAAAACTCTTTAATAAATCAGTGAGCCAAAACTGCATTTACAAAAACACTTTTGTAAACTTAGGACTACCTCTAATCCCTTGTGGAAAACTAGCCTCTAACTGTTCGCGACAACTTCAAGTTAACTCTAACTTGAAAACACAACGTACCTATAACAAATGCTTCTAGGTAAAGTGTAACAACCCGACCGGTTTGTTATTGTAATCTAGCACCCAGTGCCCCTAAATGAGACTTCCCGTAGTTGCTTTTACTGATTTATAACATGCAGGGACGGGTGGTTCGAGGTTTGGAGGAGTTTGGGGTGGTATAGGAACACTTAGTTCCTTAAGGTTGGCCTTAAAGGCCAAGTTTGACTTCGGTCAATATTTTTGGCAAACAACCTCAAAATCGAGATTTGAAGGTTCATGTAGGTTCGTATGATGATTTCGGACTTGCGCGTAGGTTCGGAACGGGTTTTGGATGACCCGGGAGGGTTTCGGCGCCAAATAGTGAAATAGGATTCCTTAAGTTCAAAAATCGAGGTTTAGAACGTGATTCTGTGTTATCGAGGTCCGACTGGAATTCCGAGATAAAGAATAGTTTATTTATGTCATTTATGACTTGCTCGCAAAATTTGGTGTCATTCCAAGTAGTATAAGTAGGTTTGACTTGTTGATGGCGAATTCAAGAACTTAAAGTTCTTAAGTTGGATCCAATAGGTTTTGGGGTATTATTTTTAGATTTAGCGTTTTTTCGGACGTTCCAAAGGCTCAGCGAGTCAATATCATGATTTAGGACTTGTTGGTATATTTGGACGGGGCCTCGTGTGGGACCAGATGTCATTCGGACATCGTGTGAGGCAAAAACCAACTTTAGAAGAACTGCTGGTGCACCAGATCTGGTGCGACCGCACCTGTGAATGACCAGTTGTAGGTACGGTCAGCGCCTCGCAGGTGCGACCTTAGTGGGGGTTGCCCAGTTCCACAGGTGCGGGCCATTTCGCAGAAGCGGAGCCGCAGGTGCGACCACTAGCCCCTTCCCATTTTCTGCAGGTGCGAGATTTTTCTCGCAAATGCGAGACCGCAGGTGCGGTCCTCGAGCCGCAGGTGCAAAATAACCTGAAGGCAGTGAGGTTGTTTAAATACGGGACTTAGTCATTTTTGAACCATTTTTCTTCATCTTGGACGATTTGGAGAGCTTGCAAAGGAGAGTTTCAACCTAGCAATTGTAAGGTAAGTAAATCCTACCATAAAGTGAGTTTAATACTTGAATTTTTGGGTAGATTAACACATTAAATTTGTAGAAATCATGGGTTTAGAGTAAAACCTAGGGTTTTGATAAAAGTGAGAATTTACTAAGGAATTTGTGATGGAATCATGCAAAAACTATATAATATTGATCCTTAGGTTATGGGTGATTGTTTTCCTTGAAAATTTCCGGAATCCGAGCATGTGGGACTGGGGGTGTATTTTAGAATTTTGCAAATTAGGTTGAAATTATCATTTAAATAGGGGAATTGTGGACTTTTGAGCTTAGGTTGATTTATTTATGTGGTGTTTGGCTAGTTTCGAGTCCTTGGGCGACGAATTTGGAGTTTCGGGCGCGTTCTTGACCCGGAAAGTAGGCTTGACAAGAGGTAAGTCTCCTTTCTAACCTCGTAAGAGGGAATTGTCCTTGTACGTGAATATAACGAATTATATGCTATTATTTGTGGGGGCTACACACGCACGAAGTGACGAGAGTCCGTGCGCAGCTATTATTATCTTACGTCGGGTAGTTTAGGATTCACAAACATGTTTTATGTGTCGTATTTATAATCTTAACGATAATTTAGGTTTCCAAATTTCATTGAATTATTAAGTGAACATCTAGAAGGTTACACCTCACAATTTAGATTATTGGTTCTTCCTTGTAAGAATATTCTCTACTATGTTCCTGATTTCTCTATTAATTATGTGTATATATACGGGCACCCATGTCGCAGGTATGATTCGGGAATGGGGTAGACCTACTATTATGTTGACCGCATCACATGTTTGATTCGTGAGTAGTGTAATATACGCATCTATGGTTTGAGCTGTTCGACCCTTCGGCAGTGCACATTTATTATTGCGTTGTATCGGTCGTACGTTCACGACATGTTATGTGTTTGTTAACTGTTTGGTGTTTCTATGGTTATTTACATGTCGAATATCCTAGAAGAATGAATTTTGTAATCTGTACGATAGAGGACTTGACGCGTAAAGGTAATTGTAAGGAAATTCGATGCTCCTGTCTTTATCATGTATTTATAAATGCCATCCTTGCTTAGCCTTATATTTAGAACATATTATTTTGGCCCTAGTAAGTGTCACGTCGACCTATCGTCACTACTTCTTCGAGATTAGGTGGGATACTTACTGGGTACATATTGTTTATGTACTCATGCTATGCTTTGTACTTAATTCTACAGGTTCTGAGGCAGGTGCATCTGGGTATCAGTCCGTAGCTCGTTCCTAATTTATACCTGGTCGAGGCTTCACGGTGAGCTGCTTCTCCTGACGACTTCCAGCAGCACTCTGGAGCTTTTCTTTTGCTAATTCTGTCTATATTTTTCTCAGATAGTAGGACAGACTTTTATTCCTTTCGGTATTACTCTACTAGATGCATGTAGACTTGTGACACTTGTTCCTGGCACACACATTAGTGGACCATTCTTTTGGGATGTATTTATTAAATTATGACACTTTTTGGTTATTCAGCTTAAAATTTCTTAAGTTATATGTTATTACCGAATGTCATACACTTACTCTAATTAAATGTTGGGAAATGTTTTTGGAAAAAAATGAATGAAACTCACCAGTAGGTAAATGTTGGCTTGCCTGACAATGGTGTTGGGCGCCATCGCGACCTGGGTTAGGATTTTTGTCGTGACAACATGGTATCAGAGCTCTAGGTTCACGTAGGTCTCATGAGTTATAGGCAAACCCAATAGAGTCTTGCGGATTGGTACGGAGACGTCTGTATTTATCTTCGGGAGGCTATAGGGTGTTAGAAAATCTCTCTTTATTCATATTCTATTTAGCGGTTGATAGTATTCTAATCTCAATCTTCTATTCTCTGACAGATGGTGAGGATGCATGCAGCCGATATTCCAAACCCGGAAGGGGCCACTACCCACGCTGGCGGAGGCTGTGGCAGAGGTTAGGGGAGGGCACCGGCCCGAGGTAGGGGGCGAGGGCATCCCAAAGCTGCCCCAATTGCACCACCTGTGGATCCAGTAGAGGGTCCTACCACTGAGGAGAAGGGCGAGGCGCTCACAGCAGATCCTGCCCCGTTGGACTTCATGATGGCGTCGAGATTTCAGGAGGTCATGGGCCGTATGATGCGGTTCATAGACACCATGACTCAGGCTGGTTTATTTCCAGCAGATCCGGCCCCAGCTTAGGCGGGAGGGGGAGCACAGACCCCTACTGCCAGGCCGCAGGGCACGTAGCAGCAGTATATCAAACCCCGGGTACACTGCCCGTAGGCGAGGTCCAGCCAGTAGCAGTAGCACTTGAGCCCAGACCAGCTGCGGACGGTGATCCGTAGAAGCTATTAGACAGATGGACCAGACTGCACCCTTCTATTTTTGGAGGTGAGCGTCATGAGGACGCCCAAGACTTTATTGATAGGTGCAGGGACAGACTGCATAACATGAGGATACTAGAGTCCCATGGAGTTGACTTCACTACTTTCCAGCTAGAGGGCAAGGCCCGTAGATGGTGGCAGTCCTACATTCTTGGTAGACCGATAGATTCTCCTCCCATCACTTTGGAGCAGTTCACTCAGCTATTCCTGGACAGGTATATTCCACCCTCTGAGAGGAAGGAGCTGTGGTATTAGTTTGAGCAGCTGGAGAAGGGTCAGATGCCAGTTACCGACTACGACACTAGGTTTTCTGAGCTGTCTCATCATGCACTCATGATACTTCCTACTGACACAGAGAGAGTGCGGAGATTTGTAGCTGGGTTGCATTCAGGTGTTAGCGCCAACATGGACCGAGAGGCGGAGATGGGGACTCCTTATCAGCTTGTGGTAGAGATTGCTCGCAGGATTGAGGGTTATCGGTCGAGGAGCAGAGAGCAAGGGCAGCAAGACAAGAGAGATAAATTTTCTAGGGATTTCAGAGGCGCTGCAGCCAGGGGCAGAGGTCAGTTTGGTAGGGGCCAACCTAGTAGGCCCCCATATACAGCACCCCCGACACCTCCTCGAGGTGCTCCGATGAGGCCTTATTTCAGTGCTATGCCGTTGAGTTCTTATTGCCCTCCAGCCATTCAGGGTTCCTCCGGCGGGTATTCTGGTCATCAGAGGTCTCCCAGCCCTTATTTTAGTGCTATGCCAAAGAGTTCATACCTTCCTCCAGCTATTCAGGGTTCTTCAGGGCAGCAGACTATGGTGCCGAGAGGTTGTTATGAGTGCGAGGATCCAGGCCATATTAGGAGGACATGTCCCAGGCTTCGGGACAAGGTCGAGCAGTAGAGTCATCAGCCTATGGTTTTAGCATTGGCGGATCGGCCACCCAGAGGTGGAGGACATGCTGGTAGAGTCGTCCTAGAGGTGGAGGCCAGACCAGGGGAGTCCAGCCAGCTCCTGTTCAATCCGGTGGAGGTCGATCATCCGGTGCTCCAGCTAGATTCTATGCTTTCTCGGCCATACCAGATGCAGTGGCCTCAGATGTTGTGATCACATGTATCATTTCGATATGTGGTAGAGATGCATCGGTATTATTTGAACCAACATCCATTTATTCATATGTGTCAGCCTTGTTTGCTCATTTCCTGGATATTCCCCGTGAGTCTTTGGGTAATCTTGTTTATGTGTCCCCTCCTATGCGCGATTCTGTGGTGGTGGACCGGATTTATCGGTCCTGTGTGGTTACATTTTGTGGGTTCAAGACCAAAGAGGACCTCATGTCGCTCGATATGGTTGGTTTTGAGATCATCCTGGGCATGGATTGGCTATCTGCCTATCGCACTGTCTTAGATTGCCATGACAATATGGTTACTCTAGCCATGCCTGAGTTGCCGAGATTGGAGTTGAGAGGTTCCTCATCCAGTCGGGTTGTTTCTTTCCTGAAGGCTCGGCGTATGGTGGAGAAGGGTTGTTTGGCTTATATTTCTTATGTGTGGGACACCACCGCCGAGTCTCCGATGATTGATTCAGTTCCAGTAGTTCGAGAGTTTGCTGATGTGTTTCCTTCAGACCTTCCAGGCATGCCATCGGATCGTGACATTAATTTTTGCATTGACCTAGCTCCAAGCACCCAGCCTATATGTATCCCTCCATACCGTAATGCCCCGAAGGAATTAAAGGAATTGAAAGAAGAGCTTGAGGAGTTGTTAGCTAAGGGGTTTATCAGACCGAGTGTATCGCCTTGGGGTGCTCTAGTGTTATTTGTGAAGAATAAGGATGGGACTATGCGGATATGTATTGACTACCACCAGTTGAACAAATTCACCATCAAGAAAAAGTACCCGTTGTTGTGTATCGATGATTTGTTTGACCAGATGCAAGGTGCTCGGGTGTTTTCTAAGATTGACTTGAGATCAGGGTACCATCGGCTGAAAATTCGGGACTCGGATGTTCCGAAGACTGCCTTACATATGAGATATGGTCATTACGAGTTCCTGGTGATGTCTTTTGGCTTGACTAATTCCCCTGCAGCGTTTATGGATTTGATGAACAAGGTGTTCGGGCCTCATATTGATTCTTTTGTTATTGTCTTCATTGATGACATTCTGATTTGCTCACGTGGCCTGGGGGAGCACGAGCAACATTTGAGAGTTGTGCTCCAGACTTTGCGAGAACAAAAGTTGTACGCTAATTTCTCCAAATGTGAGTTTTGGTTGGATTCGGTGGCATTATTGGGACATATGGTATCCAAAGACGGTATCAAGGTGGATCCTAAAAATATTGAGGTAGTTCAGAGCTGGCCACACCCTACTTCAGCGACAGAGATCGGGAGCTTCTTAGGACTGGCAGGTTATTATCGCCAGTTTGTGGAGGGTTTTCATCCATTGCAGCCCCTCTAACCAGATTGACCCATAATGGTGCCTCATTTCGATGGTCCAATGAGTGTTAGGTGAGCTTTCAGAAGCTCAAGACAGCTTTGACCACAACACCAGTTCTAGTGTTGCCTTCCGGTTCGGGGATGTATACAGTTTATTGCGATGCTTCACGCATTGGTTTGGGATGTGTATTGATGCAGGAGGTGCGAGTTATTACATATGCTTCACATTAGCTGAAGGTTCAGGAGAAGAATTACCCTGTGCACGATTTTGAGTTGGAGGCGATTGTTCATGCTCTTAAGATTTGGAGGCACTACTTGTATGGGGTGCCTTGTGAGGTTTATACAGACCATCGTAGTTTGCAGCACTTGTTCAAGCAGAAAGATCTTAATTTGAGGCAGCGTAGGTGGCTTGAGTTGCTGAAGGATTATTACATCACCCTTCTTTATCACCCCGGCAAGGTGAATGTTGTTGTAGATGCCTTAAGCAGAAAGGCGGAGAGCATGGGTAGCTTGGCTTTCATTTCAGTAGAGGAGAGACCACTAGCTTTAGACATTCAGTCCTTGGCTAATCGCCTGGTGAGGTTGGACCTTTCAGAGCCCAGATGGGGTTTTTCACGTGTGGTGGCTCAGTATTCATTATTGGGGGAGATCAAGACTCGGCAGTATGATGATCTGCTCTTGGTAGCCCTCCGGGAGACAGTGTTGCAGGGTGGTGCCAAGGAGGTTTCTATTGGCGAGGATGGTGTTCTGAGACTTTCGGGTCGCTTATGTATCCCTAATGTTGATGGCCTGAGGGAGAGGATTCTAGAGGAGGCTCACAGTTCACGGTATTCTATTCATCGTGGTGCTACAAAGACGTATTGTGACTTCAGGCAGCATTTCTGGTGGATGCGGCTGAAGAAAGACATAGTAGAGTATGTGGCCAGATGTCTAAATTTCCAACATGTTAAGTATGAGCACCAGAGGCCAGGAGGCTTACTCCAGTAGATGCCTATACCGGAGTGGAAATTGGAGCACATCACTATGGACTTCGTAGTTGGGTTGCCACGGAGTTTGCAGAAGGTTGATGCGGTGTGGGTTATTGTGGACAGGTTGACCAAGTCGGCACATTTCATTCCAGTAGCTACTACTTATACTTCTGAGAGGTTGGCCCAGACCTACATTCGGGAGATATTTTGGTTGCACGGTGTGCCTGTGTCCATTATATCAGATCGAGGTCCTCAGTTCACCTCGCATTTTTAGAGAGTAGTACGGAATGAGTTAGGCACCGGGGTAGAGCTCAGTATAGCATTCCACCCTCAGACCGACGGGCCGTTAGAGCGAATAGTTCAGATATTGGAGGACATGCTCTGTGATTGACTTTGGAGGGCAGTGGGAGCAGTTCTTGCCCTTGGCCGAGTTTGCTTATAATAACAGTTATCAGTCCAGCATTGATATGGCTCCATTCGAGGCCTTGTATAGTCGGTGATGTCGCTCTCCCATCGGGTGGTTTGAGCCTGGCGAGGCTAAGTTATATGGCACCGATCTAGTGAAAGATGCCTTGGAGAAAATAACGTTGATCCAGGAGAGGCTTCGCATTGTACAGTCCAGACAGAAGAGTTACGCGGACCAAAAGGCGCGTGATGTATCATTTATGGAGGTGGGAAGGTTCTGTTGAAATTCTCACCGATGAAGGTTATTATGAGGTTTGGGAAGAAGGGCAAGCTGAGCCCAAGGTTTATAGGTCCATTCGAGTTGTTGAGGCGAGTTGGGGAGGTTGCTTACGAGCTTGATTTACCTCCCAGTTTATCAGTAGTTCATCCGGTCTTTCATGTATCCATGCTCCGGAGGTACCACGCCGACTTCTCTCACATGATAAACCTCAGCACCATCCAGCTAGACGAGAAATTGGGTTACGAGGAGAAGCCAGTTGCTATCATTCACAGGAAGGATCACCAGTTGAGGTCCAAGAGGGTTTTTGCCGTAAAGGTCCAGTGGAGGGGCCAACCAGCCGAGGAGGTGACTTAGGAGTCCGAGGAGGACATGCGGAGAAAATATCCACAATTATTCAGCACTCCAGGTATGAATTATTAAGAGGTGGAGAATGTAACGACCCGACCGGTCATTTTGTGTTCTAGGACCCCATGCCCCTAAATGAGATTCCCGTAGTTGCTTTTTCTGATTTATGACTTGCGGGGACGGGTGGTTCGAGGTTTGGAGGAGTTTAAAGTGGTATAGGAACACTTAGTTCCTTAAGGTTGGCTTTAAAGGCAAAGTTTGACTTCGGTCAATATTTTTGGCAAACGACCTCAGAATCAAGATTTGAAGGTTCCGGTAGCTTTGTATGATGATTTCGGACTTAGGCGTAGGTTAGGAATGAGTTTTTGACAACCGGGAGCGTTTCGGCGCCAAATAGTGAAATAGGATTCCTTAAGTTCAACATCGAGGTTTAGAACGTGATTCTATTTAATCGAGGTCCGAATGGAATTTCGAGATTAGGAATAGTTCTGTTATGTCATTTATGACTTGCTCGCAAAATTTGATGTCATTACGAGTAGTATAGGTAGGTTCAGCTTGTTAAAGGCGAATTCAAGACCTTAAAGTTCTTAAGTTGGATCCAATAGGTGTTTTTGGTATGATTTTTAGATTTAGCGTTGTTTCGGACGTTCCGAACGCTCAGCGAGTCCATATCATGATTTAGGACTTGATGGTATATTTGGACGGGGCCTCGTGTGGGCCCGGATGCCATTCGGGAATCGCATGAGGCAAAAACCAGCCTTAGAAGAACTGCTGGTGCGTGCGAACTCAGAGGGGGCTGCCCAGTTCCGCAGGTGCGGGCCATTTTCCGCAGAAGCGGAGCCGCAGGTGTGGACTCCCTTCCGCATGTGCAACCACTGGCCCCTTCCCATTTTTCGCAGGTGCAACCACTGGTCCCTTCCCATTTTCCGCAGGTGCGGTCCTCGAGCCGCAGATGCGATAAAACCTGAAGGCAGTGAGGTTGTTTAGAGTACGGGACTTAGTCATTTTTGAACCATTTTTCTTCATCTTAGACGATTTGGAGAACTTGCAAGGGAGAGATTCAACCTAACAATTGTAAGGTACGTAAATCCTACCATAAAGTGAGTTTAATACTTGAATTTTTTGGTAGATTAACACATTAAATTAGTAGAAATTATGGGTTTAGAGTAAAACCTATGGTTTTGATAAAAGTTAGAATTTACCAAGGAATTTGTTATGGAATCATGTAAAAACTATATAATATTGATCCTTAGGTTATGGGTGATTGTTTTCCTTGAAAATTTCCGGAATCCGAGCATATGGGCCCGGGGGTGTATTTTGAGATTTTTAAATTTAGGTTGAAATAATAATTTAAATAGGGGAATTGTGGACTTTTGAGCTTCGATTGATTTATTTATGTGATGTGTTTCTAACTTCGAGTCCTTGGGCGACAAATTTGGTGTTTCGGGCGCGTTCTTGACCCGGAAAGTAGGCTTGACACGAGGTAAGTCTCATTTCTAACCTCGTAAGATAAAATTGACCTCATAGGTGAATATAACGAATTATATGCTATTATTTGTGGGGGATACACACGCACAAAGTGAAGAGAGTCCGTGTGCAGCTACTATTATGTTATGTCGGGTAGTTTAGGATTCACAAGCATGCTTTATGTGCCGTATTTATAATCTTAACGATAATTTAGGTTTTCAAATTTAATTGAATTATTAAGTGAACATCTAGAAGGTTACATCTCGCAATTTAGATTATTGGTCCTTCCTTGTAAGAACATTCTTTACTAAGTTCCTGATTTCTCTGTTAATTATGTGTATATATACGGGCACCCGCGCCGCATGTATGATTCGCGAGCAGGGTAGCCCTACTATTATGTTGACCGCGTCTCATGTTTGACTCGTGAGCGGTGTAATATATGCATCTATGGTTCGAGCCGTTCGAACCTTCGGCAGTGCACATTTATTATTGTGTCGTATCGGCCGTACGTTCACGGCATGTTACGTGTTTATTAACTGTTTGGCGTTTCTGTAGTTACTTATCTGTTGAATATCCTGGAAGAATGAAATTTGTAATCTGTACGATAGAGTAAAGGTAATTGTAAGGAAATTCGATGCTCCTGTCTTTATCATGTATTTATAAATTCCACCCTTACTTAGCTTTATATTTAGAACATATTATTTTTGCCCTAGTAAATGTCACGTCGACCTCTCGTCACTACTTCTTCAAGATTAGGTGGGACACTTACTGGGTATACATTGTTTATGTACTCATGATACGCTCTGTACTTAATTGTACAGGTTTTGAGGCAGGTGCATCTAGGTATCAGAGTAGAGCTCCTTCCTGATTTATACCTGGTCGAGGCTTCACGATGCGCTGCTTCTCCTGATGACTTCCACCAGCACTTTGGAGTTTTTCTTTTACTAATTCTGTCTATATTTTTCTCAGACAGTGAGACAGACTTTTATTCCTTTCAGTATTACTCTATTAGATGCCTGTAGACTTGTGACACTAGTTCCTGGCACACACATTAGTGGGCCATTCTTTTGGGATGTATTTATTAAATTATGGCACTTTTTGGTTATTCAGCTTAAAATTCCCTAAGTTATATGTTATTACCGAACGCCATAAATTTACTCTAATTAAATGTTGGGAAATGTTTTCGGAAAAAAATGAATGAAACTCACCAGTAGATAAATGTTGGCTTGCCTGACAACATTGTTGGGCGCCATCGTGACCTAGGTTAGGATTTGGGTCGTGACATAAAGCTGAAAGGTACAAGATAAAATCACCTACTACAAATGAACTAGACTAAAAGGCACTACAAAAAAAATAGTGTTTAGCGACGGGCGTATTCCGTCGATACAGTTGTTTAGCGACGAATTCAAGTTTGTCCTTAAAATGCTCGTAGCTAGGATTATAGCGATGAAAAATACCAAACCATCACAGAATTAGCGACAGATTAGCGACGATATATATCTGTAGCACAGTTTAGCGAGGGAAATAACCGTCGTTGTATTGCTTGTTTTTGTCGCTATTTTGAGGCCTTTCGTCGCTGCGATACATAACAAAATTCATCGTTTGTTCTTCTAGCGACGAAATAGTCCGTCGTTAGTCGTGTTATACCTAATTCTCCCTGCTTTTTGCAACAAAAACCTTTTGTCGCCAATTCGTCGCAAGATTTAATTTTACGCGATAATTTTAGCTACGAAAAGTATCCGTCGCTAATGTATTTTTAATATTTTGCTAATTTTTTTTAAATTCTTTTTATTTATTATTTTAAATGTACTATGTTCAATCATATTACATAAAAGCTATTAAATACACTTAATAAAAAGTCACTGATATTAATATAAATTAACAATATATTCGATAATGTCCAAAATATATAGCATAATGCATATAACAGTACCATTAATTAAGTACAAAAAATCCACAAGGACCAACAATAAAGTCCAAATAAAGTAGGCTAACTATGCGAGGCTGGAGAGTTACGGTCATCATCAACACCCAATGCGTGAACCTCATCAATGTTAGCAGCAGTAGAAGATGTAGGAACTGTAGGTGCCACATCTAATGGGTGGCTGGTAAGATCAGTATTTAGCTGCTGCGAGGCTAAGGAAACTAATTCGCGTACCCGCTCAACGATTACAGGAACTATATGATCTGTCAGTGCAGGAATCAATCACATCACTAACTCATCTAAATTCCATGTCGGTGTTGATTGAGCATCTGGAGGTGTTGCTGACGATGTAGCATCAGATCCAAAAGAGACATGAAGATTTGGCTCGTAGAAGCGTTTTGCTTGAGATCCAAGACCATATACTCTTCTTTTCTTTTCTCCTCCTGCGGCGTGATAATATGCTTTACGCTGATTAGTATCATATTGAGTTTGTGTTTGTTGTTGTAATATCTCCTGATATTTTTTATGTAGAACAGTTAATAATTAGTGAAATAAAAAGACTAAATAAAATATAGCACTCAATTTACAAAATGAAAAAAATATATGAAAATAAAGTCAATAAAATTATTTAAAGTTATCTTACATGTACGATTCGGGATTTCTTAGCAACAAAAGATTTTCCATCATTACCATGTGTATGGACATGCAAATGCATCTCACTTGGTGTTGGATCTCGACCCTTTTTAACAGCCTATACAAAAGTTATTCAATTAAGACGATAGACCAACAAAAGCAAATGCTCAAAACTGATATGCATACTATTGAAACACCAAGAAAACCAACAACCAAGAGCTTGTAGTCTGTAACTTTAGTATAAGATTGTGGCGTTCAGATCAAGAAATTATGCTGTACAAAGAAGGCTAACAAATACTTCTGCTAATTATCCTAGTAGGGTGAGCATATAATATAATTGTCCGATCCTACATCTCATTAAAGCAATGCATAAGCCAAGAGCTTAATAAGGGGAAAACGAAAAGGGAACCTCGAACAGCAGCATAATATATAATGTGCCTATCATAATGATCAAGAATATATCCAGAAAGGTGCAATCAAGAACATGTTTCAAGAGTTTCAAAATATTTATAAACAATAAAGGGGTCACCATATCCTTCTTTGAGGTTTTCTTTACTGCCTCACGCATGCCTGTTTCCATAGTTCCCTTAAATGACCATTCAAAGTAGCTGCATTCATGCCATTATTGAGCTAATAAATAAAGATCTATTGACTGATACTATTCTACAGAGCTAAAACTTTCACCTCTTGCAAAGAACTTTCTGAGGTCACTTCTTGTCACAAAAGACCGTGAAGTTTGTTTCTGTTATACCAAGGAATTCTGTAGACGAGTTAAGGTTTTGAAGTTGGATTCTGTGGACACCTACAGTGTTGGAGATGCTTTTGTAGCTAGAAGATTGTCACAACTACCATATGATATTTGTCTGCACCAGGATGACAATAAACTAAGAGAGGCCATTAAAGATCAGCATATGATATGCTTTTGTTGGATGTGCTCAAGAAATTTCAGCATCTACTTCGTCTATTCAAGTGTCGTTTCTGACTAAATTTCCATCAGATGCACCAGTAAAGAGCTTTCAAGACTTTACCAGCATTAAGGAGGCAAATCAATTTATCATTGGCATATTTATTGTTACGCACAAATCAAGTGAAAAGAGAGTTCACAATTCAAAGGAACTTAGGCTGCCTAAATCATGAATCATTATAATCAATAACTAGCATCTCACCAAGAAAGGCAACACTCTTGTAAACAGAAAGCTCAAATCCCTTTATCCAACTGCTAATTACAATTTCGGCACACATTGACAATCCATATTTTTCGAAAGAAATTCTCAAACAATAATTTCAAGAATAGTATATTAAAGACATAACACAATCCACAACTCATAACTTACCGAACTTAAATAAGATTTTCAGATTCGAATTAGTGCAAACTTAAATGAGATTTTCAGATATTTTATATCCACTTACAAGTCTCTTGTGATGCTCCCCAACACTGATAAAGCTACCTGTGTGAGTCCCAGTGGCAACTCCACTCCCACCACAGCAATTTTTTGCATTTATTTCTAAATTTTCAACACACTTAGGATCTTTCCAAAGTATCAACTAACTTTTCCACACATTATTTGGAATAGTGTCCGGTTTCACCCCATTTGATTTTAGTTTGCTAAAAAAATCAGTGTATCTTCTTGCTGCCCTACGCTCCCATTGGATCTGCACCGCACTATCAATTGAAGAATCCCAGTAGAAAGCCTTCTGAAATAATTTTATAAAGTAATAACATTAATAAGTTACATATAAAAGTTAATATACTTTCTAAATCCAAATGTGATAATTTATACCTTGAATTCTCCAAAATAATTTTTTTTTATCTCATTTGAGACGTTTTTTCAGTTGAATCCATTAGGATCAAGTTCATGGTTGAATGAGTTAGTTATAAACTCAGAGCATTGAAATGAAGGCTTTAAACTGAAAAAATTAGAAGACATTATTTAAAGGAATACCATGTACCAATAAATATATGCCCAAATTAATAGTACAAGTATGGACTAAACCTTGTAAGAGAAATAG
Source organism: Nicotiana knightiana (assembly GCA_005239525.1). Lineage (NCBI taxonomy): Eukaryota > Viridiplantae > Streptophyta > Magnoliopsida > Solanales > Solanaceae > Nicotiana > Nicotiana knightiana. The sequence continues at coordinate 89,147 of ML373442.1, read as the reverse complement.
TAAGAAGCGTCTGCGGCCCGCGGGTACTACTACACTCAGTTTCGCATATTATGTTGCTTTGGGAAGATGTACCCTCGCCTATTATGTTGTTCTGATTAGGGGTATTTGGAGATAGTTCCAAATTAATAGTTGGGGTACTACCATGGCCTGATGTTTGAATAGGTGGCGTACTACTAGGACCTAATTTTGAACTTGATTTATGTGATCTGATCCACCTGAGGAACTCGTACCACCTTGTTGAGGATTGATTGTGGCAATGGGAACAATAGGCATATTTTTACGAGTAGCAAAATTACCCCTAACTGAAGGTTTACCTACATAGCATGCGCTACCTCAACCTCTACCTCGAGGCATATCTACAAAATAAATAAATAAAAAAGGATATGGAACAATTCATATCTAAATAACATATGGCATATTAATCTTCAAAATAAAATGTTCTTCTAAAGACAATATTAGAAAGACACTATTAAATTGATACAAAGAGACATAATAAAATATAAAAAAGTACCTGATCTATCCATTACTTGAACTACTCACTGAATTGTTGAATTTTATAACTTCTTTAGACCAAAATACAACAATCTTGGCTCCAATTAATTCTGAATTTAGATAGATTAATCGGGTAACACTATTAAGTTGATAATAAACATTTACTGCTACAAAAAAAACTCAGACTAATGTATAAAGAGGCACAACACAACGTAAGCTAGAAGAGTACTATACCATTTAGATTACTACAAACGTGGTATTCGATTTGATTCTCTATAGATTATACTACAAAATAGATACATAACTTATAACATACCACACAGATTACTAGTAAAGCAAACTTCAATAAAAATACAGTAGTGCATTTTTATCAACACACTAGTCTTCATCTGTTTCTTCTTCAAACTCTTCCTAATTATCTTCCTCATTTTCATCCTCAGTTTCATATTCTGAAGATTCTTCTTCGAACTCTTAATTCTCTATCAATAGTCCATCATCAATGGGTTCAACCATTTCAATTACGTCCCCATTTGGATCATGTAAGATTATATTCTCACCAATGGTGAAATTCATATCTATCAAATGGACTTCAACTTCTTCAACTTGGAATGGAAGAGTCGGTTTTAGAGTTGATGTTATTGCCTCATCAGGAAGTTCAATAACATCCCGAGGTTTAACTTTCAAAACAGCTACCCAATCATCCTTGTCCTTTTTCGTGCTAGGATAAGGCACATAACACACTTAAGTTGCTTGCATCGCAAGAATAAAAAGTTCGTACTTTCCAAAACGACGACGATGGTTCACAACGACTAATTTGTATTAGATATGCTTCTTGACACCAACATTCACAGTTGGATCAAACCATTCACATTTGAATAACACAGTTTTCTTTAAAGGTTCTTCGTGGTATTCCAATTGTACAATATCTTGTATCCGTCCATAATAGTCACCAACATTTGGATCCGAGATACAAACTCCACTATTAATTGTTGATATTACACTACAATGACATTTCGTGTAAAATTTGTATCCGTTAACAAAATACACCGGATAATATTTTGCGCTTATTAATGGTCCATGAACAACACTATGCAAGAATTGGTTCTCAATGTGGTTGCATCGAACCTATTTCAAGAAAATTATAAGACTTGATTAAATATAACAAGCCAATTCAAGTACATAATTGCTTAAAATATAATGATTTTTATAGTCTTACATATTCCTTGAACCATATGGCAAAACACGTTTCGAGACTCTCATTTATTTTATCCTGAGATAGATTGGGGAATTCTTCTTGCAACCGTTGTATGTACATACTTCATTGCAACAAAATAAGTTAAATACAGACTCAAAATATATGTATATGTTTATTATAATTAAAAAATGATACCTTACAAACGGCTCAACCTCTAGCCCTATGCACATATATAACCAACGATCACAACTCTTCGAAACATCGAAAGGTAACTCATAGATCACTCCAAAACACGAATAAGCTCAGTGACTATCAAATGGTACATCCCTCAACAATAGCAATTTGGGATCAACAATTCCGACTCAGTGTAGAACACACACCCATACTGGCCTTCCAATAATTATATTCCAAATCAATCTGGTCATCCACAACAGGTAGATAACTCTCCAAAGATTCATAGTGACTGAATCATGACATATACTAACACCTCACTAGCTTTGCTCGCATCCTCGTAGTTCACAACTAAAAAAATAATATGTTCATGAAAACTCCCAGTATCAAAATCCATGAGGCGCACCAATTACTATATCTAATCCCAATTCCACCACTCAAATATATGACACGCCCTTAATACTTTATCATTCCGCGGGGGATACCCCCATAATTCCTCTGTGTCACCAAGAAACATTGAATACCAGCAGTCGATCCAACAAGAGAGCGTCGTAACACCAATGAAACATCCATATTCAAACACATTGCCTTAAACACATTGTCCTTTATAAATGTATACTCTCATCCAGCCACCCAATAGTGGTATCCTTTATCTAATCATCTGAAACTGCCAGTTCCGAACTTCCTTCTAGAACTGAACCGTGACCTCACATATGCCACTCTCCACTATACACAAAATACTGCATATGCCATGCAATCCTCTAATAAATATGAGAACTTTATGCTCCCTTCCTAGCCACAAACAACTATGTACCCAACTAGCCAAGAACTTTCCATTTTGATCCCATCTAGAAGGAAAATCACTATACATCACATGGCCCTCACGCCAGTAGAAATATACTTCTCTAACCGTGGTGGAAACCATCAAGAACTCCCGAATGACATTTGTACAACACCAAACCGCCAAGACTGAATCCTCCTACTCAACCAAGCTACGCATGCCACAAAATTCTAAGAGAATTGCCAAGAAACACTGGTAACAACTCATTACTTCATAACACCCACATAACTAATCATATCCCTTATCATCCCGATCCGACCTACTACCAAGCTGCCATATTTATTCAAACTCCTTCTAACTCACCTTCGAATTGATACCTCCTCTGGCCCTAATACCACAATTCTCAATCCAGACTCACCGCACGAAACCTGAGCATAACATAGACCGTCTTAGGCTCATAAGCTGCTAAATACTCTCTTGATTATCTCCAAATGCACCACAATAGAAATACTTACCCTGAAGAGACTTCCTACGAATTTAAAGTCATTACCTTCACTTCCCTGATACTGATGGATAGAATTCATGATAATGAAAATACACCACAAGCCTTAACACCTTCTCCGTAAATATCAGTTCTAGCCCTTCTCACACCTTGAAGATCCTCGATCGCTACATATAACCTTGAATCTGTCTGAACCATTCTCGAACGTCATTTACTCTATGCAATTTCAATTACACTAACCAAGTAAACAGAACGACCTGACCCCGCTTGCAAACCATATACTAAGAAAGTAATTCACACCTTTGAAGCAACAAGCACACTCATACATTGCACACACTACACTTACCAATACAACTTAATCATTCAATACATTCCATTATCCGTGAAGCACATACAACTTGTATCAAAGAATTTCCCGTTACTCGAGCCATTCCCAGACTCCACCCCTGCAGGGCAATAACTGATTTACCAACATACCTCGAACCGAAATGAATACAACACATAATTGTGAAATCAACTTATCAGTAACGGACTCCCCCACTTGGCTCAAAGCCAAGATCTAGACAAACAATAACTCACGATGCCCATACATTATCACTGCCACCATAATGTGGTGAGGTTCAACTAAATCCTCCATAAGCTTATATGACCCAAGCCATCTAACACTCAAATCGAATGCAAATCTCGCATCCACCATTGTAATGGTCACGCCAACTCCCACAAGCAATCTAAACTCAAATTACAACATATATCATCTATTGATAGAGAGAACTTACTACAGATAAACATAGGGGTCACACACCTCAGGACAACCCGCAGGAGATACCCCTGCCTGCTTAACCTCAAAATGATATCTCCCTATACACTTCCAAAAATCATAGCTATCATGCAGTTACTATACCTTCCAACATTAGAACACAACCATTGCCTGCCCCCAATATATCCCATTAAGAGGTATAAGAACCTGAAGCTGATGGCAATACTAACACTGGAATTGTGGTCAGGGAATTCTTGAGCTTCTGGAAGCTTTACTCACACTCGCCTGACCACATGGATACCTTCACTGGACACCACGTGTCCCAAGAATTCTACTGAACTGAGCCAAAAGTTTTTGCTTGGAGAACCTTGCTTAGAGCTTCTCCTCCTTGGATTCTTATAATACCATCATCAATTGTTGGGTATGCTACCCCTGGCTACGTGAGTACGCCAGGATGCCGTCAATAAATACAATAACAAATGAGTTATGACACGACTGAATACACCGTCAATCAAGTACATAAATGTTGTTGGGGCATTGGTCAGTTCAAAAGACATCACGGAATTCAGAACACAACAGGAAAATCCACTTCACTCCACAACTAAACTATATGAGAGGTCCTTCAATACTCATAACTCTAAACATATTCTAACTCAATACAGAAGTCAAACAATCAATAGTTCTTGCCATATCTCCCGCCAATTCATTCTGGTCACAATCAAACAACTTGAATACATCTAACTATCAATCAGACTCACCATGTAGTCACTTAGTCACAAAGTTCCATCAATAAGGACACAAATAGACAAAAAATCCCCAAATACATGTGCTCACACAAATGAAATATCAACACTCAAGCCACAGACAAAATTCGGCCTCAAGTCCTTCCGACTGGCACATTATTAACCTGTAAAAAAATCATATCTCACCCATGGAAGTCACAAGCCGCCGACGCACAACTGATACCAACCGCTCGCGTGCGCATTCGAATACATGAAATGAATTCAAAGAGTTACGTTTTTGGATGAATAAATGGATTCACACGATAGGAATTCAAGAATGTGGAATGTTTCCTAAGGGTTCTGCAGCCTCTCGAAGATAAGTACAGACGTCTCCGTATCGATCCGCAAGACTCTACTAAACTTGCTCATGACTGTTGAGTCCTATGCAACCTAGAGCTCTGACACCAACTTGTCACGACCCCAAATCCTAACAGATCGTGATGGCACCTATCGTGGAACTAGGCTAGCCGACCATCACATAACTACCTATCCGTTCTATTTTAATGTTTCAATAATCAATAACAAGCAATAAAAAGGCATATAATTTCTTTAAGTCTTTACGCCCCAATAAAAATCTAACATTCTAAACAATCCTCCCAAGACCGGAGTCAATGATCATGAGCATCTAAGATATAAACTAACTCTACTAATATCTTAATAAATGTCTATGAATCAAATACTAATATTATATGAAGAAGGGAAATGAAGAAGTTGCGGACGCTGGACAGCTACCTCGAAATCCCGTAAATGCTGAAAGCGAACGAAGACAGCTACTGCTCCGAACCGGTACCTGTGCACAGAGTCACATGGAGTAATGATGGGTACGCCAACTCAGTAGTAATGAAAATAAATCACAATCTGAGAATAAGAAACACACAGCACAAAACACCAATCCACAAAATAGTAAATGCCAAGTCTTAATAAGGTGTACATAAGTTCAAAAACCAGTTTCCAAAAAATCCTTTGAAACAAGTATATTTTTCAATATATGTCTCAGTAAAATCAGTTTGAAAAATGAGGTGAATCACAGTCAAAAACTCAGTAAAATCATCATAAATTTGCCCCTTGGGCCATAATCATCTCTCATAACATTTCCCTCACCACCTCACCATCACTCAGTATCAGCCTAGCGGGCAACCTCCCAGTCACTTAGTATCAGCACCGCGGGCATCACTCACACTCAGTAGGTACCTGCACTCATTGGATGTGTGTACAGACTCCGGAGGGGCTCCTACAGCCCAAGCGCTATAATAAGCCACATCATGGCATAAATCACTCACAGTATTGTCCCTCGGCCAGCCACATCATGGCATAAATCACTCAAAATATTGGCCCTCGGCCTCTCTCGTATCATAACATCCTCACAATATTAGCCCGCAACCTCACTCAGTCAGGCACTCTCAACATGCTACTCGGGCCATCATTATACCAGGTTCTCGACCCAAAACAGCGTTTCATTTTCAAGAAATAATATCAAAATACTCTGAGTGTCAAAACAATTATCAAGAAAAGACTGAGTAGAAATCATAACATATCGAGTGAGGAAAATAGTAAAAACATCCCCAAGGGGTAAACAGATTGGCACTAGGCACCAAACATGCCTTGCAGCCCAAATTATATCAAAATATATCAATACTATTAAGCATAGGCTTTAAAATCGGTTTCACAACTCAATAGTTGCCTAAAAAGGAATGTATTTTCAAATTTCTAATCTTTGTATTCCAAAATCCGTGAAAGGATGCAAAGTGCGGGGTTTCATACCCTCAGGAAAGGATTTAAAGACATTACTTACCCCAAACTAGCCCGAAAAGCTACTCTGTGACCCGCTTGCCTCTACAATCAACTTCTGAGCGCTCCAAATCTACCAAGTTCAGATTTTTATCATCAAATTATGCTTAAGGAATGAATTCTAATTGAAAAGTACCAAATTTAACATAAAATCCGAATTTAGCCAAAACCTGACCCTCGTGCCCGCGTCTCGGAACTCGAAAATTTTTATACCAAAATGTTTCTCATCCTCTCATGAGTCCGTACATATAAAGAACGCTAAAATCGGAGTTTGTTTGACCCCTCAAATCGACCCCTAAAGGTCTCATAATCTAAAGCCCTAACTCCACCATTTTCTACCGATTTTCATGAATTTAACATTGATATTATGTTCCTTAATAACCTATAATCAAGTTTTAGGGTCCAAAATACTTACCTCAACGAAGAACACTGACTTTCCCTCTTCAAAATCGCCTTCAAGCTCTTTTCCTGTTTAAAAATGGTGTTAAAAGGTCTAATGGTTGCGGAGGGTTTTAATTTATACTTTCTGATTTCTTGCACCTGCGGGACCTCTCTTGTGGTCAAATCAACTGCACCTGCGACTTCGCTAGTGCGGCCCCTTATCCGCATATGCTACCTTTTCCCTGGCTAGCCAATCCTCGCACCTGCGGAGCCTTCTTCCGCTCCTATGGGCCTGCACCTGCAATCAAACACCCGCAGGTGCGGAAACAGCACCAGCAGCTGCTTGCTACAAATTTCCAACTCCGAACTTCCCGTTAACTATCCGAAATAAATCTCGAGCCCCTCGAGACCCCAACCAAATATACCAACATATAATATATGATCATTCAAATNAGTCGAGCCTTCGAAATACGAAAAACAGCGCAAAAACACCAAAATCACATCAAATTCAAGCCTATGAACTTTGAAACTTCTAAATTTCACCAAGGATGCCGAAACCATCCAAAACACATCCGATTGACCAGAAAATTTACACACATGTCAAAAATGACATTACGAACCTGCTCCAACTTCCGTATTTCCATTCCGACCCCGATAGCCTATTTTCCACTACCGACCGGAAATCACCAAAAACTAACTTTTGCCAATTCAAGCCTAATTCTACACCGGGTATCACAAAAATATTTTGAACGCATTCCTAAGTCCCAAATCACCTAACAAATCTATCTGAGCCATAATATCCGCATTCGGAGGTCGTTTACCGATAAGTTAACTCTCGGTTGACTTTTCTAACTATAAGGCTATTTTTAGAGACTAAATGACTAACTTCTCACTACAACCATTCCGATTCCAAGCCTACCAACTCTAACACATCATAAACAGTATAACCAGGCTAGGACAAGGTAATAACAGTAAATATAAATGCAGATTCTACGTAACGACTGACCGAGTCGTTACAACTAGCTTCTTGGTCTCGTAATAGTTATCAAGCATTGTGTTATCTTCTGGTAAAGCCTCTTTTAATAATTGCATCATTTGGTTATCACCTCTTTGTGATAAAGTATTCTCCATTTTAATATTTAGCATCCTGAAAACCACTCCGAGTTGAGAGAGGGAAGAACCAGGGTACAATTTTGCATCAGCGGCCTGTTGCAAATCATAAAACCTTTGGCACTCAAGATTTGGATCCTCCTCCATTAAAGGATTAGGCTCCTCCTCTATTGAATTATTAGGCTCCGCCTCCATTGAAGTTTCATAAGAATGAGACGACTCAGGTTCAGTATTATTATGAGACTGCCAGCTCAAACCATGGCCAAAATTAGGTCCAGCTGCATCCAAGATCATTTGTCGATATGGATTCTCATATCCCTATTCAGGCTGAGCGCCACCATGCAAATCACCACTAGAAGACATCTCACCGGTTATATTTTTTTCTCCTTGATACTTCCAAAGAAAATAGTTCTCAACAAATTCATAGTGATAAAGGTACAATTTAACAGTCTCAACATCCATGTATTTAATATTGTGACATTTTTTACATGGACATCTATCGTTGTCACCACTCATACGATTGCGATGAGAACAAGCAAACTGGAGAAACTTGTTCACACCAGTTAAAACTTGAATTAATACTCCCTCGGCCATCCAACCTTTTGTACCTCCAATAACGCTCTAGATTGTCAATGTTCCTATTTAATATTAAAATAAACAAGACCTTAAAGTTCTTTATTTAATAAGACATCAGAATGCTTTCTAAAATGAATGACAAGTTGACATCAGAATAAGCTGACATTAATTTTTTGTGTCCATTATAACCGGCCAGATCAATTAGTAATCTAAAATCTTTGCTCTAATTGTAAGACATCTTTAAGGAAGACATAGAACTCCTGAAAGATCTTTCATAGAATCTTCTTAGTAACTGAAAATTAGAAAAAAAAAATATTACATGTCTTCTACGTGCCACTTTATCTCTTTATTTACAATCTCTGTTTCAGAAATAAATTATTTAGAAAGAATTTTAGTATTTTTCTTTTTTCATTTAACATGTGACCAAATGTCGCCACTTGCCTTACCTTTTACCTTTTTTCTCTTTTCATTTAAATTGAAACCAAATGTATTCACTTGCCTTACCTTTCCCCTCTTTTAGTAGTGAATTTGAAGAGCCAGAGTCAAAAGAGAAGAAGGAACTTGTTTTAGGAACAAAATGCATTAAACCTCTATTTTCCTCTTCTTAGTAAATTAAATATCTTACTGCTATTTGAACTTAGGAAACATTATAAAGATATGTGAAATAGTAAAAATAAAAATAACGAGTGGAACAATATATTGGTAGTCCATATAAGCATCACAACTCATACATCAAGAATGATGGTGTTGCAGCAATTGGCAACAAGGACAACAACTTACTCAATTCTTGCTAGATATGTTAGACTTGTTTCACATTTGTTCTTTAGCTAGACATTTTTGTGTTTTTTTTTCTAATTGAGTAGTCACATTTCTCTAGTCACTAATAATTCAATCCGGACATTTTCACTTCATCTCTAGTCACTAATATCTCAATCTAGACACGTTTTATTCTGATACTTTGATGAAATTGTTTACTTTGTATTTTTGTGAAGTTTCTCTTCGTAAGTATGCACATTTTATCATGTTATTAAGATCTCAATCTGGAAAACCTTTATTGTATTTTTTGTTATGAAACTCAATACTCAATATTGATGTGAGTTTTTTTCTTCTTATTAAGTCACTAAGATCTCAATCTGGAAACTTTTACTTGAGCAAAACTATACATACAAAACTATACATAGATTATATATATAAAGGCAGTTGATATGTAAACTATAAGAAGAAGAGTTATAAGGCAATTCAAATTATATATTTTTACTCTATTCACCAACTCTGACTATCAACCCAACGACATAATTGTAATTTCACAAAATTGCTGAAAGAAAGTTATAAGGCAATTCAAATTATATATTTTTAAAATCAGTGAGTGTTAGTTAGGAGTTTGTCCTAGCTAATAAGAAAAAGGCTCAGATTTAAAATTAAAATTCCAACAAAATTGAGTCCTTTGTCCTTCCTTCCAATATGAATAGACTTTCATTTATTGTTGCTATGTGATTCTTCTCACAAAGACTTATTAAACCAAAATCACTCTAACTAAAGCAACATTGTTAGTTAGGAGTTGCGTCCCAATAACATAAAACATAATTCACTCTTTAGCCACTGTATCACACGAACAAATAAACAAACCCCAAAAAATATAAAACCAAAATCACTCAAACTAAAGCAGCACTGACAGATTCAACACAAAATCCACAAAAATAACATCAAGAAAAAATCAAAATTTTTCCATAAGGAGTATATAAAATAAAACCCATTTTTAAGCGAAAAACAAACAAACCCCAGAAAATATTAAGCCAAAATCACTCAAACAAAAGCATCATTGGGGGGGGGGGGGGGGGGGACCTTTCACATGAGAATCTTGCGGAGCAGCAACACTGGACTTCGAATTTCAGAGTTCTACAGCAAAAATCTTGCAATTTAGAAAGTTTTCTTCTATTTTTCAGACATTAACCCTAGATTCACGACCAATTTTTTGTATTTGAAGTAGAAAACTCACATTGTTGAAGAGTATTGAGAGTGGGAGTATCTCTGATAGAGAGGAGGGAAATAGGCGTGTTACCCTAATAGTATGAGAGGGGGAGTTTGATAGAGAGGAGTAGGCGTGTTGTCCTAAGTTTAATTTTAGGACAAAATTTTAGCGACCGATCGACTTTCTGTCGCTAATAATAACTAATGAAATTTTATTTTAATAGAACTAGATTTTTAGCAACGGAAATAGCGACAGACCTAGTTTTTGTCGCTACTAATATCTAATAAAATTTTCTTTTAAGGAAACTAGCGACAGAAAATTTTGTCGCAATCAACTTTGGAATGTCTTGATAAGTAAAATGACTGTAACGACAGATTTTTTGACGTTAAATCTGTCGCTAGGTTTTAATAATTTTTGTCGCCTCACTTTCATCGCTAATTTTGTAAGTAAAATAAATGCCTTAACATTTAGCGACGAATATAATTTTTTGTCGCTACTAATATCTAATAAAATTTTCTTTTAAGGAAACTAGCGACAGAAAATTTTGTCGCAATCAACTTTGGAATGTCTTGATAGTAAAATGACTGTAACGACAGATTTTTTGACGTTAAATCTGTCGCTAGGTTTTAATAATTTTTGTCGCCTCACTTTCATCACTAATTTTGTAAGTAAAATAAATGCCTTAACATTTAGCGACGAATATAATTTTTTGTCGCTATTTCGTCGCTATATTTTATACGAATTTTTTTTGTAGCTTATTTGGCGATAAACTACAAAATGCGTCGCTAATCCGTCGTTATATAGCTACGGAGTATCTCCTGTCGCTAAATTCCATCGCTAAACGCTATTTTTTTTGTAATGAGACAGACACTTGGAACTGGTTCTTCTAGCTGGCTCAAGTAGTTTCAAGTTTGCACACTTAAATTTCACACGATCTGCTTCCAAAATTTCCTTGCTATTTTGCTCTCAATTCACGTTTAACTTCTGCTTTTGTGCGTACCTGTACAATAAAAATATTCTGCAATATATAGGATTAGTAGATAAAGAATTAACTAGAATTCTAATGCTACTCTTCCTTGGTGGAAGAGTTCTAGCCAATCTCAACTCCTAAATCTCTTCTTGTCTTAGATACTGTTCTTACTGAATAAGGAGTCCTTTTCCTTATTGTTTTTGCAATTGTTTACCTAGAAAATGGTAATTACAATTATACTTGATTATGTGGTTCTAAAAATATATGATCTATTTTAATACCGGTTGTTTAGGCAGTAGATTCTGAGTATGGGACGAGAAAAATGAAACAATAACGAAAAGAACTAGATTACGCAAAACAGGTATCGAAGAGGCCAGTCTCGAAGGTGGTCGGGTAGGCCTCGAGGTCGAGCTTGATAAGCTTGATTAGGGGCTATCGATAACAATGAAACTGTGTTGCAGGTTTTAAGAATGACCTATTTATAATCAATAACAAGTAATAAATGGAGAATAATTCAAGGACACAATAAATGAGAAATAATAATTTAATGAAGCAATTGTAGAAAATATTTTTATTAGAGAGCAGATGATGTTCTTGTTCTTGTATTGAATATCACACACCTTACAAAGTGGCAAGGGTCCCCTTTATATATTAGGGGAATCCGAACATAGTACATGCATTATTAATGTAAAGAGATATGGCTGGCACAACCATTTAATGCCACGGTATGGTCCTGTACTATTTTGTGTACTTTGCCAGCTTTAACCACGTGCCCCTTGGGAATTTCCTGCCTTTCTATGTTGGCCTTTGATATGCACGGCCTCAAGAGGACCTTCGATATGAACTGCCTCGAGGTTGAGGATCTCCGATATGCATGGCCTCGAGATCGAGGACCTTCGATATGCACGGCCTCAAGGTCGAGGACCTTCGATACGTATTGATACCAGAGCTCGGTTGTAACGACCCGACCGATCGTTCCGAGAGTTTAGCCCGTTTCTCCCATTTCTACTTCATTGTTTGTGAGGTTCATCTCTTTTGTGTTATGTTGGGTTGGTTGGCTCGGGTTTAGAGTGATTGTGGAGAGCAATGAGACACTTAATTTCTTAACTTAGTTCAATAGTTGGAAAAGTCAACCGGAAGTTGACTTATAGGTATATGATCTCGGAATGTGATTTTGTGGTTCAGATCTCTTCGTTAGGTATTTTTGACTTAGGACTGTGTTCGGAATGTTAGTCAGAGGTCCGTGGTAGAATTAGGCTTGAATTGACGAAATAGGATTTTTGGCAATTTCCGGTCGGCAGTGAAAAAATTAGCTATCGGGGTCAGAATGAAATTTCAGAAGTTGGAACAGATTCGTAGTGTCATTTGGGACGTGTGTGCAAAATTTCAGGTCATTCGGATGAGTTTTGGTTACTTTCAGCATCGTTGGCGAGTTTTAGAAGCTTAGAAATCCTTAGGCTTGAATTTCGAGTAAAGTTGGTGATTTAATGTTGGTTTCAGTGTTTCCAAGGTTTGACTAAGTTTGAATAATCATATATGATTTGTGGGTATCATTGGTTGAGGCCCCGAGGGCCTCGGGATTGATTTCAGATGGTTATCGGAGGTTTGGACTTGGAAAATGCAGCAAAGCTGCTGCTGGTGCCAGTTTACTGGTGTGGTCGCACCTGTGGATGGGGAGCCGCAGGTGCGATGATCGCAGGTGCGATGGGCCATGTGCAAATGCGGTATTTTGGTACCACAAGTGCGGGTCCGCAGGTGCGAGAAATGTTCCGCAGGTGCGGTAGTTGCTGGGCAGAAAGTATAAAAGGGTGCCTTGGCGAATTTTCTTATACTTCACCATTTTTTAAGACGGGTTTAGAACTTTCTGAGGGATTGTGAAGAGGGATTCAAGGGAAACATATTGAGGTAACGTTTTTCAACCTAATACTCGATTATATGTTGATATTTGACTTATTAATCATTAAATTGTAGGATTTAACGGTGTAATTTGAGGATTAGGGCTTGGAAATTTGAGACTTTGATTTAAGGATATGATGGGTAATTTGTCATTGGATTTTGATAGATTTGGTATGTATGGACTCGTGAGAGTATAAGGATTCTAGTTTTGTGATTTCTATCGGATTCCGAGACATTCGTCCGGGGGTCGGGTTTGGCCGAATTCAGGATTTGTGATGTAATTTGATAATTTTGATGTGGGCTTCGCTCCTTTAGCATATACTACAATACTGATTTTGGTTTGATTCGGGGCGATTTGTGGCCGAGTTGAACGGCAAAAATATTACAGAATAGAGTTTTAACTTGATTGAGATAAGTAACGCTTTCAATCTTGGCAATAATTCACTTAAAGACCGTATGTCATATTCACATTTGCCCCGCGGGGAGGTGGAGAGAGAAAATACGAATGAAAATTAGGCGTCACATATTTTTAATAAATGTCATGGCAGTGATAGTGTATGTGCTTCTTTTTTTTAAAATTTTTGCTTGTCTTTTTCTTTGATATTAGATACTAGTACTGACCCTTCTAATCAAGTCGAATAAACTCCCTAAGGAGTTAAATCGCTTCCTAAGAAGTTTTTATTCTTTCGACAAAACGAGGAATGCAATTCTTGATCGACATAACATATTAGAACATTTGATGATTGATGACTTGCAACCTTTGCCAAGTTAAATTCAAAATAAAAATGTATACTATTATGAGAATTATGTATAACATTTAATTATTACACACGACCTTTGTTTGTTCACATGAAAATCTCATGAATTTAATCTCAAGATTGTGTTTTATATAGTCATCATTAGAGTACTAGTTTAGCACAAGCACCATATCTTGTGAAAAAACTAATTGACACACCGCCGCATTCATCTCCAAACCATCCGTGTCAATATGTTTTAAACAAATCTTTTTTTTTTGGTTTCTCGCCCGGTGTTTGGTACCCACATTAGCACCCGATTAAATCCGGATTTGCACTGGAAAGTCTCACATTGGGGGATAAAGAGCTCCCTAACAAAAGCGACTCTGTAACCAGGGACTCGAACCCAAAACTTTTGGTTAAAGATGAAGGAGTACTTATCACTCTACCGCAACCCTTGTCGGTTGTTTTAAACAAACTTAATTAATTGTGGTTTGTGGATCGTGTTATTTGCATGCGAGGGCTTGAATACTCAAGATTTTGCATTGCTCGAGGAATCATATATTGCTTCACAAGTACTTTACACCGTGATCAGATTACTTAACAAGATTTTGATCAGATTACTCACAAGATCGAGTCCATGGACATGAATCCTATCAACCAAGAGATCATATTGTGTGAGCGATGGAGAGTGGATACGTTTTGTATCTCTAATACGAGGGTGGTCCAACGAGTTTTGGGGCCTAAAGCGAAACTTTATGAGGGGCTTTAACTTTTAAAAAAAAAAAGTTATTTATTTATTTGAAGACTATTTTTCTAGCGTTTCTTAGATACAAAGTTATTAATAATATTATAATAATCAATAACTCGTAATAAGTCTTTCTTAATTGACAATATAACATCCATTTAACCTTTATTGAGTCATTTTTTATAGGGGTGGGCATTCGGTACTTCGGTTCGGTATTTAAGAATTTCGGTTCGGTTTTTCGGTATCCAGTTTCTCAATTGTGTATACCAAATACCGTACCTAAATATTTCGGTACGGTTCGGTATTTCTTATTTCGGTTTGGTACGATTTCGGTACGGTATCAATTTAATATTCGGTGATGATAAAGAACAACGAACTACAAAAGTAAAAAAACATGCTCATTGTATTGACAACTTCAACGCTACTCAGTGCTCACTGAATAAACATGCTCGTTGTATTGACTACTATATTCACTTATTCACTGGACTGGAGTTATTAGTCACTACGTTTTCCCATGTTGTCAATACAATCTTTTAACACACTAAAATATTATTCACAAGTACTACCCCTTAAATATATTGAATGACTTTATTCACAAGTACATTCACAAGTAAGAATTATAAAGCTCACAAGGGCAAAGAGCCAAAGACGTTCCACAGTTCCACTGCACTTACAGTCCACTTAAGTCTTAACAGCCAAAGACGTTCCAGTGTTCCACACTTCCACAGTTCCACTGGAGTTACATTCCACTTATGACTTAACAGTCAAAAACGATCCACACTGCCAGCAAAAACACCAACTGTTCAGTTACAAATTACAGTCCAACTGTCCTGTCACAAATTCCAATTACAAATATCAGTTACAGCCCAAATTACAGTCCACTTAACAGTATGCTAAATTGCTAATTTGGAGCACTAAAATGGAGCAGAACATAACAAAAATACTGCAAATCTTTTCTCTGAAAATGGCTGGAAATCTTCTCTGAAATTGGCCAACCGAGCACGGGGCATGATTACACTTGAACCTAAACAATATATAAATCATAAGTAAGAATATTATTTTTTGATGATAATAAAACAAAACTACAAAAGTATATCACCAAACAAATAGTGTATTAAACTTACCACTCAAGTTTCAATTTGCAACTATACATCAAGCAATGCTAGTAGTGTTTCCATTATTGTCCATATCTAAAGATAATTCAATCAAATATGTCAATGAAAATGACAAATAAACAATTATGATATATTATTTTGAACTAAAATACACACAAAATATTAAAGCTTACCAAGCTCGAGTTCCTCAAGATACCTCAAGTCTTCTTCAACACTAGAATTCTTCTCTTCTCTAAGCCAATCTTGAACACAAATAAGAGCTTGCACACATTTAGGAGTCAATGAACTCCTAAATGGATCAAGAATACGGCCACCGGTACTAAATGCGCATTCCGACGCCACACTAGAAATTGGAATGGCCAACACATCGCGAGCCAACTCCAAAAGAATAGGAAATCTAGGAGCATGTGTTTTCCACCAACTTAAGATATCAAATTCTTCACTAAAAGGCTCTTGTTCTTCACTAATGTATTTATCCAACTCGGATTTAGCACTCCCACTTCCATTGTCTTCCTTTTGTTTTTTCAAGTGAAGATTCGTCCTTATTAATGATGTAGTTATAACACTCCCACAAGATGTATTAGATGTGTTATTAGATGAAGTAAAACTAGATGGAGATTGAGGACAAGATGTAGTTAAATACATTTTTAGATACTCTTCAAACAAAGAATTCATATAAGCATACACCTTAGCATTTAGTTTCTTCCCCTTTTCCTCCCCAAAAAGTTCTTCAAGTGCTCCCTCTACATATTCAAATTTATTACGTGGATCCAAGACGGAACCAATAAAAATCATTTTATTCATTTTTTCAGGCTCACCCCAATACTTCTTAAACTTTTCTTGCATCCGCTCAGCCATTGTTCTCAAATTCTCATCCTCACTAAGTAAATACATTTTCAAATGACAATAAAGTTCAGATACATCATCAAAATGAGCATTACAAGTAACATAATGTGAACCTAAAACTATTTTGGTGAGCTCGTGAAATCTTGCAAGAAACTGTATCACATTCCTCACATTCACCCAATCATCAGATTCAAGAGGACCTGCACTACCACCATATTCACTAGAACATTGAAAAGCAGAAAATCCATCATAAAAAAATGAAACTTGTCAAAGGCCTTTTCAAAGTTTTGTGCAGTATCCAACATCAAATAGGTGGAATTCCACCTAGTAGGAACATCCAAACACAATGTTTTGGTACATTATACCTTTACATGTGCACAACACTGTTTAAACTTTAAAGTCCTTGCAGGCGAAGCTCTCACATACCTCACAATATCTCTAACACGTGAGACAGAAGCATCATTTTCTTTCAAACAATCTTGCATAATTAGATTTAATATATGATCCATGAACCTCACATGAAGATGTTTACCACCCATCATATTAGTTTTCCACATATCTAACTTTTTAGACAATTCTTTGATTGTGACATCATTTGAAGAAGCATTGTCCACAGTAATAGTAAATACCTTGTCTAATTTCCTTTCAAGCAAACAATTTGAAATAACTTTAGCCATCTCTTCACCCTTATGACTAGTGATAGGGCAAAAATTTAGTATTCTTCTATGCAACTTCCAATCCCTATCAATGAAGTGAGCGGTCAAACACATATAATTTATTCTTTGTAATGAAGTCCATGTGTCTGTTGTGAGGCAAATTTTTGGTTGTGCTTCTCTAAAAGACTTTCTTAGATTTTGCTTCAATTCACCGTAAACTTCATAACAATCCCTTGTTATTGTTCTACGAGAAGGAAGGCGAAATTGTGGTTGAGTTTTTCTCATAAACTTAATAAAGCCTTTATTTTCTACAAAGCTAAATGGTAGTTCATCAATAACTATCATCTCAATTAAGGCCCTCCTAACCATTTCTTGATCAAATTTCCAAAGTGATCCTTCATCCCTTTGGCAAGATTGAAAATTTATCTTTGCTTGACTTTTATCTGCATCTAGTCAAACGAGAGTTCAATCCTCTTGTTCCATTCTTAGATGAGTAAAAAGCTAAAGCTTGCTTACAATATCTACACTTTGCTTTACCAATCCCATTTACCTCAACTTTATCAAAATGATTCCAAGCCTTGGATCTATGTTGCATGACGTTTCTTTTCTTAGAATATTGAGTATCAATGGTGTTGGTGTTGCTATCTTGAGTAATAGGTAAGCTTTCACTTGAACCGGCAACACTGTTTACACTTTCATATGCCATCTATACAAATAGACACACAGCTTTAGATTGACCACATAGAAATTAGATTTCAAAAACTAAAAAATAGAGACCTGGTTTAAAAAATATAAAAAGAAATCTCAAACAATAATTAAATAAATATCATAGAAAATTCATCTGAACCTGGCCGGACCTTTGAGCTTCGAAATAATCCAATCCAATGATTGAGTGAGGAGTGAGGAGAGAGGAGTCGGAACTCGGTTCGGAATCACCAACAACACAGCAACGCGAGAGGGTTGACTGACACAGCGACGCCCAGATTGGAGATGGAAATGGTGAATAAGACTATGGCTATGACTGCCTGACTGAAGAATTGAAGATGAGAGAGTGAAAATTTGGTGTTTGGCTACCTGACTGGTGCGTGGCTGCGTGGGTCTCTAAAGTGTGAAGAACTGAAGAAACAAGAAAGAGATAACCTAATTTTGCATTTGCTAAAAATGAAAATGGACTAAGAGGGTACCCTATTTGGTTGCCCACATTTAACATTTTAACCTATACCCACTTTTTAAAAAACTTTTAAGTTTTAACTTGTACCCACTTTTTAAATAACTTCAGCTCCCTTCCCCTCATTGAGCTGAAGTTCACAAGTTAAGTTGAAGTTCTCCAGTTATAAAGACAAAACATCAGTATATGGGGCTGAAGTTCCCCAGTTATAAAGACAAAAACTTGTAACTAGGAAACTTCAGCATACGATGAAGTTCTCCAATTATAAAAATAAAAACTTCAGCATACGGGGCTGAAGTTCACCCCAGTTACACTGGGGAACTTCAGCCCTAGAGCTGAAGTTTTGTTTTTGTAACTGGGGAACTTCAGCATAGGGGGCTGAAGTTCCCCAGTTATAAAGACAAAAGCTTCAGCATAAGGGGCTGAAGTAACTTCAGCTCTAGAGCTGAAGTTTTGTCTTTGTAATTGGGGAACTTCAGCATACGGGGCTGAAGTTTCCCAGTTATAAAGACAAAAACTTCAGCATAAGGGGCTGAAGTTACTGGGGAAATTCAGCTCTAGAGCTGAAGTTTTGTCTTTGTAATTGTCTTTATAACTTCGGAACTTCAGCCCATTATGCTGAAGTTTTGTCCTTATAACTGGGGAACTTCAGCCCCGTATGCTGAAGTTCCCCAGTTACAAAGACAAAACTTCAGATCTAGAGAACTGCAGCTCTAGAGCTGAAGTGCCCCAGTGAAACTGGGTAACTTCAGCCCCTTATGCTGAAGTTTTTGTCTTTATAACTGGGGAACTTTAGCCCCGTATGCTGAAGTTCCCCAGTTACAAAGACAAAACTTTAGCTCTAGAGCTTAAGTTCCCCAGTGTAACTGGGTAACTTCAGCCCCTTATGCTGAAGTTTTTGTCAACTTCAGCTCTAGAGCTGAAGTTCCCCAGTGTAACTGGGTAACTTCAGCCCCGTATGCTGAAGTTTTTGTTTTTATAACTGGGGAACTTCAGCCCCGTATGCTAAAGTTACCCAGTTAAAAAGACAAAACTTGAGCTCAAGACTTCAGGACTACATTTCCTTAACACAATTATCTTTGTCCTCAATTTTTTGTCTTTTTACCTTATTTTTCCTAATTATCTGTTGTTTAAGAAAATCTAAAAGTCACTTCTTTTAGAAAATCAAAAATTACGTCCTCCCACATCTGTGATTATTATGAGTCAATGGTTTACTATGCAATTCAACTCCTAAGAGCAAACACAAAAGAAATTGAGAGGCTTATAAAATTTATATGATTAAACAATTCTTTTCTTTTGTTCAAAAGTGGATTTCACATATGAAAATAATGAAAACACTCATACAAATGCCAGAACCCCATTGCAAAAGGAGAAGTATAGCTCTAAGGAATGAATCTGAAAATTGCGTATTCTCATTTGGGAAGGAAAGGGTAACATTATCTATTCATATTAGTTTTAATAGGCTAGTGGCTACTTTTGCTCAGCATTAAAATGCTGGATAAAAAAATAAATACAACCTTAAATTGTGGCTACCCCAGGCCATTTCTTCGTTGCTTGCTTGGGGTTGGACCTGGGTGGGTAGATAACTAGATATAGGTAGGTCAAAAAAAAAGTCCACAAAATTTCGGTATTTTGGTATGCCGAAATTTTAAAATTATAGTACCAAAAACCGAACCAAAATACCGAAATACCGAAAATATAATACCGAATTACACAGAAATACCGAAAAAATCCGAAACTGAAATACCGAATTAATTCGGTTCGGAATTCGGTTATTCGGATTTTATGCCCACCCCTACTTGAACCGGCAACACTGTTTTAACTTTCATCTGCCATCTATACAAATAGACACACAGCTTTAGAGTGACCACACAGAAATTAAATTTCAAAACTAAAAAATATAGACCCGATTTACAAAATATAAAAAGAAATCTCAAACAACAACAAAATAAAGATCATAGAAAATTCATATGAACCTGGCCGGACCTTTGAGCTTCGAAATAATCCAATCCAATGATTGAGTGAGGAGTGAGGAGAGAGGAGTCGAAACTCGGAACTCGGTTCGGAATCACCAACAACACAGCAACGCAAGAGGGTTGACTTACACAACGACGCCCAGATCGGAGACGGAAATGGTGAATGAGACTATGTCTATGACTCCCTGACTGAAGAATTGAGGATGAGAGAGTGAAAGTTTGGTGTTTGGCTACCTGACTGGTGCGTGGCTGCGTGGGTCTCTGAAGTCTGAAGAACTGAAGAAACAAGAAAGAGATAACCTAATTTGGCATTTGCTAAAATTAAAATGGACTAAGAGGGTTTGGGCTAAGAGGGTACCCTATTTGGTTGCCCCCATTTAAAATTTTAACATATACCCATTTTTTAAAAAACTTTTAAGTTTTAATTTGTACCCACTTTTTAAATAACTTTATCTCCCTTCCCCTCGCTGAGCTAAAGTTCACCAGTTAAGCTGAAGTTCGCCAGTTATAAAGACAAAAACTTGTAACTAGGGAACTTCAGCATACGAGGCTGAAGTTCTCCAGTTATAAAAACAAAAATTTCAGCATACGGGGCTGAACTTTCCCCCTAGTTACACTGGGGATATTCAGCCCTAGAGCTGAAGTTTTGTCTTTGTAACTGGGGAACTTCAGCATACGGGGCTAAAGTTCCCCAGTTACAAAGACAAAACTTCAGCTCTAGAGCTGAAGTTTTGTCTTTGTAACTGGGGAACTTCAGTATACGGGGCTGAAGTTCTCCAGTTATAAAGACAACATCTTCATCATAAGGGGCTGAAGTTACCCAGTTACACTGAGGAACTTCAGCTCTAGAGCTGAAGTTTTGTCTTTGTAATTGTCTTTATAACTTGGGAACTTCAGCCCATTATACTGAAGTTTTGTCTTTATAACTGGGGAACTTCAGCCCCGTATGCTAAAGTTCCCGAGTTACAAAGACAAAACTTAAGCTCAAGGGCTGAAGTTACCTAGTTACACTGGGAACTTCAGCTCTAGAGCTGAAGTTTTGTCTTTGTAACTGGGGAACTTCAGTATGCGGGGCTGAAGTTCTCCAGTTATAAAGACAACATCTTCATCATAAGGGGCTGAAGTTACCCAGTTACACTGAGGAACTTCAGCTCTAGAGCTGAAGTTTTGTCTTTGTAATTGTCTTTATAACTTGGGAACTTCAGCCCATTATACTGAAGTTTTGTCTTTATAACTGGGGAACTTCAGCCCCGTATGCTGAAGTTCCCCAGTTACAAAGACAAAACTTTAGCTCTAGAGCTGAAGTTCCCCAGTGTAACTGGGTAACATCAGCCCCTTATGCTGAAGTTTTTGTCTTCATAACTGGGGAACTTCAGCCCCGTATGCTAAAGTTCCCCAGTTACAAAGACAAAACTTTAGCTCTAGAGCTGAAGTTCCCCAGTGTAACTGGGTAACATCAGCCCCTTATGCTGAAGTTTTTGTCTTCATAACTGGGGAACTTCAGCCCCGTATGCTAAAGTTCCCGAGTTACAAAGACAAAACTTAAGCTCAAGGGCTGAAGTTCCCAGTGTAACTTGGTAACTTCAGCCCCTTATGCTGAAGTTTTTGTCTTTATAACTGGGGAACTTCAGCCCCGTATGCTGAAGTTCCCCAGTTACAAAGACAAAACTTCAGCTCTAGAGAACTTCAGCTCTAGAGCTGAAGTTCCCCAGTGTAACTGGGTAACTTCAGCCCCTTATGCTGAAGTTTTTGTCTTCATAACTGGGGAACTTCAGCCCCGTATGCTGAAGTTCCCCAGTTACAAAGACAAAAGTTCAGCTCTAGAGCTAAAGTTTCCCAGTGTAACTGGGTAACTTCAGCCCCATATGCTGAAGTTTTGTCTTTATAACTGGCGAACTTCAGCCCCGTATGCTGAAGTTCCCCAGTTAAAATGATAAAACTTGAGCTCAAGACTTCAGGACTATATTTCCTTAACACAATTATCTTTGTCCTCAATTTTTTGTCTTTTTACCTTATTTTTCCTAATTATCTATTGTTTAAGAAAATTTAAAAGTCACTTCTTTTAGAAAACCAAAAGTTACGTCCTCCCACATCTGT
Organism: Nicotiana knightiana; assembly: GCA_005239525.1. Lineage (NCBI taxonomy): Eukaryota > Viridiplantae > Streptophyta > Magnoliopsida > Solanales > Solanaceae > Nicotiana > Nicotiana knightiana. The sequence goes on along the minus strand of ML373442.1, from coordinate 66,437 downwards.
GATTATTATGAGTCAATGGTTTACTATGCAATTCAACTCCTAAGAGCAGACACAAAAGAAATTGAGAGGCTTATAAAATTTATATGATTAAGCAATTTGTTTCTTTTTTTCAAAAGTGGATTTCACATATGAAAATAATGGAAACATCATACAAACGCCAGAACCCCATTGCAAAAGGAGAAGTAGAGCTGTAAGGAATGAATCTGAAAATGACGTATTTTCATTTGGGAAGGAAAGGGTAACACTGTCTATTTATATTAAATTTAATAGACTAGTGGTTACTTTTGCTCAGTATTAAAAATACTAGATAAAAAATAAATACCACCTTAAATTGTGGCTACCTCACGCCATTTCTTCGTTGCTTGCTTGGGGTTGGGCCTGGGTGGGTAGATAACTAGATATAGGTAGGTCCAAAAAAAAGTCCATAAATTTTCGGTATTTCAGTATACCGAAATTTTAAATATAATACCGAAAACCGAACCAAAATACCGAAAATATAATATCGAATTAGGCCGAAATACGAAAACAATCCGAAACCGAAATACCGAATTATTTCGGTTCGATTCGGAATTCGGTTTTTTGAATTTTATGCCCACCCCTAATTTTTTATCTTAGGTGAGATTTTATCAATTTTAATTTTGAAAATTTCTTTCCGCTGAAACGACGGAGACAAGAGTTATTAACATTATTCCATAAGTAATAGGCATTGGAAAAAGAATCAAATTTTTTTATTTGACCTAATTTATCAATTAAGCTGTTATCTTCTAATTATACTATTTTTTTTAATATTTTAATTCCAAAAATATATCTAAACCATCAATATCGAATTGATTATTATGCTATAAGGAACATTCAACATTAAGGCAATAGTTTTTAAAATTTTCATAATCTAGTGATCATGATGTTTACCGCTAAATAGAAAATCAAAAATATTTAATATGCTTCGAATTATTCAAATATATTTTGAAGTGAAAAAAATAGTCTTGTCTGCTATGTATAAATTAATGAACTCCAAAGGACTCTTCGGAAGATTTTGAGATTTTATTATTGTCACGACCCAATTTACCCTCTGAAAGGTAACGTGACGGCACCTAGTCTCTATGACTAGGTAAGCCTAAAATTTGCAGAAATGACAGAATCAATAAAATAAAGACAGAAAAGATCTTAAGTAGATATAACGTAGTTGCTCAGCATATACATTTTTACTTCCCAAAAACCGGAATGTCACCATAGTCACAAGCTGTACTAAATGTAGCTCTATACAATGAAACAGTGAAAAAACACATACAAGTCTTCTATGACTATACTAGAGTAGAAGGGGACTCGTGGGATTCTGCGGATAGGATGACTCCTAGCCACGATGCTGGGTGCTGGAACCTGGATCTTCACATGGGGAAAACATGCGCAGGAAAGGGCGTGATTCGGTACTTCGTAAGTGCCAAGCCTAACCCCAGTCAAGTAGTGACGAGGTCAGGTTGAGGCCCTACTTAGTTTGTAAAATGAGTCAATATAAAATTTAAAACAGTGAAATATAGATAAGAAATGATAAACAGGATTAACAAAAATAGAAAGATTTAATAACATAAAGAGAGCACTCGACTCAGCACAACATATATCTCAACAGTAAATGTGCAATGCAGTACACGGGGAAAACTCCCGGATCTCAATACGTAGTCCTAATTTCAATATGCTATGCAGTACAGGGGGAAAGCTCTCGGATCTCTGTCCGTAGTCTCAATTTAAATATGCAAAGCAGAAGTATGTCAATTATGGCTTAAGTAAATAATCCAGGAAACACAACAGGTAAGGGTTGAATAAAACTACCTAAGCATCATGTGACTAATAGAAAATAAGAGGAAATCGAGTCAGAACAGGAAGGCATGCTTACTCTTAAGCTATCTACTCAATTAAGATAGGAAGCAGTAATATATGAATGAAAATGAGCAATTTCATGGGAGTAAACATAGGATTTTAGCAACAATGACCCGTGTACGCTATCGTCACCTCACGTACACGACGTCCACACAAAGAAATCAGTATAAAAATGCTTAAGGGAGAGTCCCCAACAAAGAATTAGGCAAGCCACTTACATGGACTGCGCTAATCAACTCAAGACCAAGCTCTTGCCGCGAGTATCAGGTGGCCCAAATTTATTCAAATCGATGGCATGGTGTAAACATCACTTCAAGGGAACAAAATAGCTAATTATTTATAAGCTAATACGCGAAATTAGGAAATTCGCCAAAAAAGTCCCCCAGGCCCACATCTCGGAATGGGGTAAAGTTTATATTTCCCAAACACCCATTCGCTCATGAACCCACTCGAACAAGAATCAACAAAATCCGACGTCTAAATCTCCCTAAATCCTCAGGTTTCTACTTGGGAAGATTTCATCCCATTTCCATGGTTTTTCATCCAATTTCCTTGATTATATTGAGGAAAATGATAGAGATTAATGATATATAAATGGATTAAGGTTAGAAAATGTTACCTATGATCCCCCTCTTCAAATCCCACTGAAAATCGCCAAGTTCCGAGCTCATAATCGATTTTGGAATTATGAAATTCTACCCTCGGATTTTTTGGTATAAACTGCCCAGACATTTCGTACCTGCAACACTGGGATCGCACCAGCGGTGCCGCACCTGCGGAAACCCAATCGCAGGTGCGGAAGTTCAATAAGTGGCCTTGGGTCGCACCTACGTGCCCGCACCTGCGGAAATACCATAGCAGGTGCGGAAATTCTTTTAATGGCCTGGGGTCGCACCTGCGGCTCCCCCTTTTCACCTGCATGTCCGCACCTACGGAAAATACCATCGCAGGTGCAAGACACCAGAACCAGAATGGTTCAGCTGTTCTCAATTTCACAAAACTCACCCGTTGGGCATCCGAAGCAACCCTGAGGCCCCCAGGACATCAACCAAACCTACTAACTGAAGCTAGTACCTTGTTTAAACTTGGTCGAGCCTTAAAACACATCTCATAACATCAAAATCATCAATTATGCATAGATTCAAGTCAGATATCAAAATCTCACCTATCGATAGCAGGTCCGTAATGTCGTTTATGACCTGTGTGCAAAATCTGAGGTCATTCCGACGCCGAAACACGTTTAAACTCATCTGAATGACCTCAGATTTTGCACACATGTCATAAACAACATTACGGACCTGCTATCGCTTTCGAAAATCCATTTCGAGTCAGATATCAAAATCTCACCTATCGGCCGAAATCGTTGAAATTCTAACTTTCGCCAATTCAAGCCTAAATCCACAACCAACCTCGAAACCACATTCCGATCACGCTCCTAACCACGAAATCACCCAACAGAGCTAGCGGAGTCGAAGAAATTCCATTCCGGATCCGTATTCATATAGATCTAGCTACGGCCAGATTTCTAAAGCTAAATTCCACATTTATGGACTATCTGTCAAAAATCACCTCAGATTTCACCACTCAACGCTCCAACAAGTTCCAATAACATAAATAAACATGAGAGAAGCGGTAAATAGGAGATCGGGGCGCAAATTCTTAAAATGACCTACCAGGTCGTTACATCCTCCCCCTCTTAAGAAAAATCGTTCGTCCTCGAACGAGCATAGAAATATACCTGGTGCTAGGAAAAGATGAGGGTACTGACTCCGCATATCCTGCTCGTTCTCCCAAGTCGCCTCCTCGATTGGCTGACCCCACCACTGAACCTTTACTGACGCAATATCCTTTGACCTGAGCTTTCTGACCTACTTGTCCAATATAGCCACAGGCTCCTCAACATATGATAGATCCCTGTCCAATTAGACTGAGCTGAAATGCAAGACATGAGTCGGGTCATCGTGATACTTCCAGAGCATGGAGACGTGGAACACCGGATGAACCCCTGCTAGGCTGGGAAGCAGGGCTAGCTCATAAGCAACCTCCCGAACACATCACAACACCTCAAAAGGGCCAATAAATCTCGAACTCAGCTTGCCTTTCTTCCCGAACCTCATGACGCCCTTCATAGGCGATACCCGAAGCAAAACCCCATCACCAGCCATAAATGCCAAGTCACGAACCTTCCAATCCGCATAGCTCTTCTGACTGGACTGAGCTGTGCGAAGTCTCTCCTGAATCACCTTCACCTTGTCCAGGACATCTTGAACCAAGTCTGTACCCAACAATCGGGCCTCGCCCGGCTCAAACATACCACGGGAGACCTGCATCGCCTACCAAACAAAAGCTCATACGGCGCCATCTGAGTGCTGGACTGGTAGCTGTTGTTATAAGCAAACACTGCAAGAGACAAGTATCGATCCCATGAACCTCCAAAATCCATCACATAGGCACGGAGCATATCCTCGAGAATCTGAATTGTGCTCAACTCCACCCTGGTACCTAACTCCTGCTGAATGGCTCTCCAGAATCGTGAAGTGAACTGAGTACCTCTATCTGAAATAATAGAAACTGGAATACCATGCAGACAAACGATCTCCCGAATATAAATCTCCGCCAATCGCTCCGATGAATAAGTAGTCAGTACCGGAATGAAATGGGCTGATTTGGTCAGCCGATCCACAATCACCCAAATAGCATCATGCTTCTTCAAAGTCCGAGGAAGTCCAACCACAAAGTCCATGGTGATTCGCTCCCACTTCCACTCTGGAAGCTCAATTTGCTGAAGTAACCCTCCCGGTTTCTCAGGCTCACATTTGACTTGCTGACAGTTGAGACACTTGGCTAAAAACTCTGCTATATCCTTCTACATCCTTCGCCATCAATAGTGCTGTCTCAGATCTTGGTACATCTTCGCGGTACCCGGATGGATGGAATACCGCGAACTATGGGCCTCCTCAAGAATTATCTCCCAAAGCCCATCCACGTTGGTCACACAGATACGGCCCTGCATCCTCATCACCCCGTCATCTCCTATAGTCACATCTCTGGCATCACCCCGCCGGACTCTATCCTGAAGAACCAAAAGGTAGGTATCATCATACTGGCGCTCTCTGATACGGTCATGAAGGGAATATCGAGCAATCACACAAGCTAATACCCGACAAGGCTCAGAAGGATCCAATCTCACAAACTGACTGGCTAAGGATTGAACATCTAAGGCTAGAGGCCTCTCAGCTGCATGAAGGTATGCCAAACTCCCCAAACTCTCCGCCCCATGACTCAAGGCGTCGGCCACCACATTGGCATTCCCCGGGTGGTATAATATGGTGATGTCGTAGTCCTTTAGCAACTCCAACCATCTACGCTGGCGCAATTTAGATCCTTCTGCTTGAATATGTGTTGCAAACTCCGGTGGTCCGTGAATATCTCACAGGGAACACCATATAAATAATGACGCCACATCTTCAGGGCGTTGACAATCGTTGCCAACTTGAGATCATAAACAGGGTAGTTTTTCTCAAGGACCTTCAACTGTCTGGACGCGTAGGCAATCACCCTACCGTCCTGCATCAACATTGCACCCATGCCAATTCTCGAAGCATCACAATAAACTGTATAGGACCCTAAACCGGTAGGCAAACCAACACAGGAGCTGTAGTCAAGGCTGTCTTGAGCCTTTGAAAGCTCTCCTCACACTCCTCAGTCCATAAAAAAGATGCACCCTTCTGGGTCAATCTGGTCATTGGTGCTGAAATGGATGAAAATCCCTCCACAAAATGGCGATAATACCCAGCCAAATCGAGGAAACTGCGGATCTCAGTAGCTAAGGACGGTCTGGGCCAACTTTGTACCGCCTCCACCTTCTTCGAATCTACCTTGATCCCATCCGAAGACACCACGTGGCCTAGGAATGCCACAGAATCAAGCCAAAATTCACACTTAGAAAACTTGGCATACAACTTCTACTTCCTCAATGTCTGAAGCACGGTCCTCAAGTGCTGCTCATGGTCCTCTTGGGACCTAGAATATACCAGAATGTCATCATTGAACACAATGATGAAATATCAAGATAAGGCCGAAATATGTTGTGCATCAGGTGCATGAAGGCTGATGAGGCGTTGGTAAGCCCGAATGACATAACAATGAACTCATAGTGGCCATATCTGATCCTGAAGGCAGTCTTCGGGATATCTGCTTCTCGAATCTTCAACTGATGATAACCAGAACGTGGATCAATCTTGGAGAACACCCTAGCACCCTGTAACTGGTCAAATAGATCATCAATGTGAGGCAATAGGTACATGTTCTTCACTGTCACCTTATTCAGTTGTCAGTAGTCAATACACATATGCATCGAGCCATCCTTTTTCTTCACAAATAATACTGAAGCGCCCCAAGGTGATACACTGGGCCTGATGAATCCCTTCTCAAGCAACTCCTATAACTTCTCCTTCAACTCAGGAGGAGCCATGCGATAAGGAGGAATGGAAATGAGCTGAGTGCCCGGCAACAAGTCAATACCGAAGTCAATGTCTCTATCGGGTGGCATACCCGGAAGATCATCTGGAAATACATCAGAATAGTACCTGAAATCTGGAACTGACTCAACTGTAGGGGTCTCAGTACTAACATCTCTCACATAAGCCAAATATGTATCACACCCCTTTCCAACCATCCGTTGAGCCTTAAGAAAAGAAATGACTCGGCCGGGAATATACTCCAAGGAACCTCTCCACTCTAACCTCGAAAATCCTGGAATAGCCACCGTCACGTCTTGGTGTGACAATCAAGAATAGCATAATAGGGAGACAACCGATCCATACCCAATATAACATTGAAATCTACCATACTGAGTAGTAGCAAATCAGCTCTGGTCTCAAAACCACTGATAGTAATCAAACATGAGCGATATACACGGTCCACAACAAGAGAATCTCCCACCAGAGTAGAAACATAAACAGGGGAACTCAAAGAGTCTCGGGCTATCCCCAAATGTGAAGCAAAATAGGAAGACACATATGAATAAGTAGAGCCTAGGTCAAATAATACCGATGCATCCCTATGACAAATGGGAACAATACCTTTAATGACTGAATCTGAAGCAATGGCCTCGGACCAGGGTGGAAGAGCATAGTACCTGGCCTAGCCTCCCCCTCTAGGGTGACCTCGACCTCCCCGACCTCCACCTCGAGCGGCCTGAGGTGGTGGGGTAGCAGCTGGAGCTGGAAGAATAGCTGGAGGACCTGGTGGAAGGCATGGGGCATGATAAATCTGAGGGGGTGCACCCTGATAAGTCTGAGGTGGTGCGCCCCTCCTCGCTCTGGGGTAATCTCTGATCATATGATAAGGGTCACCACACTTAAAGAAACCCCTCGTAAGACGTGGTGGCCGCTGCTGACTTTGAACTGGCCTGCTGGGCTGGCCAGTGATAGCACCTCGAGCAGGAGGCACCTGAGATACTGGTGGTGCATAATAAGGCTCCTGAGGTCTAGGAGGAGCTGGAATACCACTGGCTTATGGGAGAGTTGAATGAACAGGGCGACTCACAAAACCCCTACCATAGCGTGCTGCTGGTGCACGGGCTCCTGAAAAATGACCAGTCTCTCGAGACCTCTTGGCCTCTCTCTCCTCCCTGTCCTGGGCTAATATAGTCTCAATCCTCCAGGAAATACTCACGGCCTGCTGGTACGTAATATCAGTCTCCAGCTCTCTGGCCATGCTGGTCCGAATATTGGGGTGGAGTCCCTCAATAAAGCACCGAACCCTCTCTCTGACAATGACAACCAAAGCTGGTGCATGGCGAGCCAAATCTATGAAACGGACTGCATACTCTGACACAGTCATGGCACCCTAGCGTAGCTTCTCAAACTCTGCACGCTAAGAATCCCTGAAGCTCTGAGGGACAAACTCAAGTAAGAACATCTCAGAAAACTGAGCCCAAGTAAGTGAAGTTGCCTTGTCCGGGCTACTAAGCTCAAAAGCACGCCACCACTGATAAGTTGCTGCCCTCAGCTGGAAAGTAGTGAAAGAAACCCCAGTCGTCTCCACAATACCCATATTGCGGAGAATGCGATGAGACCCCTCAAGAAAACCCAGGGTGTCATCCGAAGCTAGTCCGCGGAACTCAGGTGGGTGGTACTTCTTGTACCTCTCAAGTCGGAGCTGCTCTGCCTCAGGAACAACTATCCTAGTCTCATGCTAAGCTGGAGCTGCTGGGGGCATAGGAATATACTCTGGAACCTGCCCAATATGAACCCTCTGCTCAGGAGTACGGGCTGCGGGAGTCTGTGTCCTTCCTCCGGCCTGGGATGTAGCTGGAGCTATCGGGAGTAGACCTGCCTGAGACAGAGTACTGAAGGCACTCAAGAACTGAGCCAATGTCCCCTGGAGGTCTGGAATAACAGTAGGGACCTCCTGTGCCCTTCCAACTATAGCTGCTGGGGGCTCATCTGCCTCTGCTCTAGCCAGTGCTCGGGTTGCACCGCGTGCTCAACCCCTGCCCCGGCCCCTGCCTCTGGTGGCTCTGACTCGGGGTTCGGGTGCCTGGTCATCAGTACGTCTGGTACGGGTACGAATCATCTGCAAGCAAGAATAGAATAGAGTTTAAGAAATTGGATGACAACAACTTAGCATGATAAGGAATTCCAAAGAATTTGATTGTTCTTAACAGTTACATAGCCTCCCAAAGATAGATACAGACGTCTCCACACCGATCCGCGAGACTCTAATAAACCGGCTTGTGATTTGTGACTCCTATGAACCTAGACGCTCCGGTACCAACTTGTCACGACCCAATTTACCCTCCGAAAGGTAACGTGATGGCACCTAGTCTCTATGACTAGGTAAGCCTAAAATTTGCAGAAATGACAGAATCAATAAAATAAAGACAGAAAAGATCTTAAGTAGATATAACGTAGCTGCTCAGCATATACATTTTTACTTCCCTAAACCCGGAATGTCACCATAGTCACAAGCTCTGTACTAAATGTAGCTCTATACAATGAAACAGCGGAAAAAAATATACAAGTCTTCTATGCCTATACTAGAGTAGAAGGGGACTCACGGGATTCTGCGGACGCGGCAGAATTACCCCTCAGTCTTCTGGCTGCTGATAGGACGACTCCTAGCCACGATATTGGGTGCTGGAACCTGGATCTGCACATGGGGAAAACATACGCAGGAAAGGGCGTGAGTACTCCACATTTGGTACTCTGTAAGTGCCAAGCCTAACCCCGGTCAAGTAGTGACGAGGTCAGGTTGAGGCCCTACTGAGTTTGTAAAACAAGTCAATATACAATTTAAAACAGTGAAATATAGATAAGCAATGATAAACAGGATTAACGAAAATGGAAAGATTTAATAACATAAAGAGAGCCTTCGACTCAGCACAACATATATCTCAATAGTAAATGTGCAATGCAGTACACGGGGAAAGCTCTCTGATCTCAGTCTGTAGTCCCAATTTAAATATGCTATGCAATACAGGGGGAAAACTCCCGGATCTCTGTCTGTAGTCCCAATTTTAATATGGAAAGAAGAAATATGTCAATTATGGCTTAAGTAAACAATCCAGAAAACACAACAGGTAAGGGTTAAGTAAAACTACCTAAGCATGATGTGACTAGTACCAAATAAGAGGAAATCAAGTCAGAACAGGTAGGCATGCTTACTCTTAGGCTATCCACTCAATTAAGATAGGAAACAGTAATATATGAATGAAAATGAGTGATTTCGTGGGAGTAAAAATAGGATTTTAGCAAAATGACTCGTGTACGCACTTGTCACCTCGCGTACACGGCGTCCACACAACAAAATCAGTATAAAAATGCCTAAGGAAGAGTCCTCAACACAGAATTAGGCAAGCCACTTACCTGGACTATCCTAATCAACTCAATACCAAGCTCTTGCCACGAGTATCGGACTCCGTGTGGCCCAAATCTATTCAAATCGATTGCATGGTGTAAATATCACTTCAAGGGAACAAAATAGCTAATTATTTATAAGCTAATACGCGAAATTAAGAAATACGCCCAAAAAGTCCCTCGGGCGCACGTCTCGGAATCGGGTAAAATTTGTATTTCCTGAACAGCCATTCACTCATGAACCCATTCGAATAAGAATCAACAAAATCCGACGTCTAAATCTCCCTAAATCCTCAGATTTCTACTTGGGAAGATTTCATCCCATTTCCATGGTTTTTCATCCAATTTCCTTTATTAGATTGAGGAAAATGATAGAGATTAATGATATATAAAGGGATTAAGGTTAGAAAACGTTACCTATGATCCCCTTCTTCAAATCCCACTGAAAATCGCCAAGTTCCGAGCTCACAATCGATTTTGGAATTATGAAATTCAAACCCTCGGATTTTTTGGTATAAACTGCCCAGACATTTCGCACCTACGACACTAGGATCGCACCTGCAGTGCCGCACCTGCGAAAACCCAATCGCATGTGCGAAAGTTCATTAAGTGGCCTTGGGTCGCGCCTGCGTGCCTGCACCTCCGGAAATACCATCGCAGGTGTGGAAATTCCTTTAATGGCCTGGGGTCGCACCTGCGGCTCCCCCTTCACACCTGCGTGTCCGCACCTGCGAAAAATACCATCGCAAGTGCGAGACACCAGAACCAGAATGGTTCAGCTGTTCTCAATTTCACAAAACTCACCCGTTGGGCATCCGAAGCAACCCCGAGGCCCCCGGAACCTCAACCAAACCTACTAACTGACCCTAGTACCTTGTTCAAACTTGATAGAGCCTTAAAAACACATCTCATAACATCAAAATCATCAATTATGCATAGATTCAAGCCTAAGAGCTTAGGAAATTTCTAGAATTCACATCTGACGCCGAAGCACGTCTAAACTCATCCGAATGACCTCAAATTTTGCACACAGGTCATAAACGACATTACGGACCTACTGTCACTTTCGGAAATCCATTCCGAGTCCGATATCAAAATCTCACCTATCGACCGAAATCGCCGAAATTCTAACTTTCGGCAGTTCAAGCCTAAATTCACAACCGACCTCGAAACCACATTTCGGGCACGCTCCTAACCCCGAAATCTCCCAACGGAGTCGACGGAATTCCATTCCGGATCCGTCTTCACACAACTCTAGCTACGGCCATATGTCTAAAGCTAAATTCCACATTTATGGACTATGTGTCCAAAATCATCTCGGATTTCGTCACTCAACTCTCCGACAAGTTTCTATAACATAAATAGACATAGGAGAAGCGGTAAATAGGGGATCGCGGCGCAAATTCTTAAAACGCCCGACAGGATCGTTACAATTATCAACATTCTCATCAAATTTTTACTTCCTATATCATACATTTCTTACGAAATTTGGGTTCGATATTCATTTCAAGTGCAATTTTCTTGGCAGAAATCATAGTTGTTGCAAATCCTTCTTCTCTATACTTGTTAATGAAAGACATCAAGTTTTTTCACTTCACAGAACTTTTTTTTAAACTTATACATAGTCTATTAGGTGTAACAGAAAATAGGACCCCCATAAATGTGGGGCCTAAAGCAGTTGTTTTACTTGTTTTATGGAAGGGCCACCCCTGCACACGGACTTTAAACTATAATCAGGTAACCTAAAAAATACAATAAGTAATATTATAAAAAATGTGATTTGCAAATTAAAAATAAAGCAGATCATTTGCTATAAAAAATTAAAATACAACCCTGGTGTAAAATTTTAGTATATATAGTAGTTATATCCTTTCTGAGTACATCATATCATGCTTCGTAATGTGAACTAAGTCAATTATCAAGTATATTTGGAAGGTCTTAGCAACAATTATTGCGTGGATATTGATAATTAGTGTTCTTTTATATAACAAACATATCAATTTTCTTAATTCGGGGTGGTAATGGAATCTTTATTCTTTAATCGTTAAAATAGTGCTGAAGAAAGTAAGTTATACTTCAATACTATATGGACGAGATCATAGCGTTCTGCTAATACCATTAGTAAAATCTGGGTAGTCAAGCTTGATATTAATTCAAGTGTCATATTCAGAAAAAGCCATTTGGTATTTTTATGACGAATCTAAAAATATTAGAGAAAAATATTTAAGGATTGAGACAAATCAGGTAAAATTTAGGTTAGAAATCAGTTAAAATTGACTCTTATTTTTACAAATCTAATAAGGATTAAGACAAATCAGATATCAGCAAAATTAATTTACGGGAAAGATCAATAAGATTTAGAATCATTTCAGTGTCAATGAAGTATTAATCTTTGGTATCTTGAAAGGAATATTAATAAAATGTTCTACCGCATTTGTTAATTTGGAAATTGGGTCAATTTGGAACTAAAAAAGGGAGCCTCGGTGTAATTGATATAGTTGATGTCATGGAAATCACAGGTTTGAGCCATGGAAACAGCCTCTTGCAGAAATGCAACGTAAGATTGCGTACGATAGACTCTTATGGTCCGGCCCTTCCCCCAACCTCGCGCATAGCGGAAGCTTAGTACACCAGACTATCCTTTGGAACTAAAAAAATAACAGAATTTTATCAACTAGTCTACATCATAATATATAACAACTAACATATCCACTATATATATCTGTCATCAATTTAAATCATTGTATAGAGGAAAATATGTTTATATTAAATGATCGCATGAGGAAGTAACACGTGGAGGCGAAGACAGAAGATAGTTGAAACCGGAGACAATGATCCCATCTGTTACCGAAGAGAACGATATTCTTTAAGATGCCTTCGACCCAGTAGCACTTAGTGAGGAAAATTCTACAGCATTAAGTACACTGCTCGTTACAAGGAATATGGCATTCACTACCTGTCGTTACACATTCTTCAATAGCCCTCATAATTTACATTAAAAAGCGGCTTGATCCTAGGACCATGTTCCCTAGGTGCATCTATAAATAGTGAATTCTATTATCATTGTAATGGACATGACTTTTCTGGCAAACACACGTTACACTCTATTCAAAGCTCAATATAATTTTATCTTCTTGTTTATTGATATCATTGTTGTTGTATCCAGAAGCCTTGCTCCCAGAATTGCTATTCCTACTATTTTATTGTTATCTCAAGGCTAAGTATTATATTTTCATCTAATTCATCTATTATTTCAAGATCAAATTAATTCACTTGCCTATAAACCACATATAAATTTAAGTGTACCGCTTTACGAGTAAACAGTTAGGCGCTCATCGTGGGGCTTAGACAGTTGTGTAATTAACTTAGTCCTTGCCTTCTTTACTAACGTGTTTTGATTATTTGTTCTTAGCAAAATATCATACAAAATGACAGATAATGGTGTTAACAACACACAAAACCTCGAGGCCCAAGGAAATCAGCCTGTGGGGATTCAGTGAGTGATACTCACAGTGAGGGGAACGAGGCCACACCGGTCCACGGGAGGCGGTACCTGCGACATGTTCGGGAGGCGACTTCTGGTGATGCTGAAGAGGAACACTTCGTTGAAGCGGTAAGGGTCTTGCAAGAGCAACAAGAGGCCATTCTAGGCCATCTCACGTGGCAGAATAAGGTTATGACAGAACTGAAGCAGGCGTTATCATGCGCTTCCAATAACGCGAACAGACGAGATCCACTTCCTCCCGGTTCTCCCGCAAATCAAATAATGCAAAGGTTCGACAACAACACTCCAAGGGTTGAGGTTGGATACGATGGGGCCGGAGGGAGAGGATCTGGTCACAACAACGAGAACGATCCCTTCAAAAATGAACTCATACGGTTTATGAGAGAAGTAAACGCTTGCATGGACCAAATCCCTGGTGCGCCACCGGTGCTGAAAGGGTCGGACTCAAAGAAATACACTCAATTGCCGTACAAAACCAAGCGCGACACCAGAATTGATCTCGAAGCGATTTAAAATCCGAAAGTGCCGAAATACGATGGGACTTCAGATCCTCGGGAAAATATCACCACATATACAGCGGCAGTGAAGGGGAATGATTTAGCTCTCCACGATATTGAATCAGTTTTGCGGAAGAAATTTGGAGAGACTCTCACGAAGGGAGCCTTGACGTGGTATTCAATTTTTCCCGAGCATTCCATAGATTCCTTCGAGATGCTCGCAAATTCTTTAACTAAGGCCCATGCTGGAGCAAGAAAGGTGCAGGCCCGGAAGGCCGACATATTCATGATTTCACAAGGAGAGTTCGAGTTGCTGCGGGAATTTGTAACCCGGTTCCAGAAGGAAAATATGTTGCTTACGGCTGTTCCGGATGAATGGGCGGCTGAAGCATTCACCAAGGGTTTGAATCCGCGAAGTTCCTATGCTTCTCGGAAGTTGAAAGAAAGCTTGCTCGAGTTCCAAGCGACAACTTAGGTGGAAGTTCACAATCGGTACGAGTCAAAGATAAGTATTGAGGATGATCCGCTCGATTTCCCGGTGTCTATTAAAGGCTGGGAGAAGAATAAAGAGAAATCAAAAGATGATTTCGACATAGATAGACGATCTTCGAGGAGCAGATTTTTCCCTATGAACGGGCCGAAAGACGTATTAGGGGTTTCCGATCGACCGATAGGTTTGTTACCGATAGAAGAACTGATCTCCGCTGGAGGATTAGGTCATTACAGGATAAGGAAATGTTAGGTTCTCAAGATGCTTCCTACCCCAGGCTTTCAGAATACAACTTTAATGTCAATGTAGTAGAGTTGGTATTAGTTATGAGAAACATTAAGAAACACGGTTCCCGCAGCTAATAAGGTCTGACCCAAGCCAGAGGGATCCTAATTTGTAGTGTGAATACCACGAGATGAACGGTCATCGGAATGGGGACTCCCAGCATCTGCACGAAGAGGTAGCGACGCTGCTAAAAAAATGTCCATCTCAGGAAATTCATAAGTGACCGGGCTAAAAACAATTACGGTCACAATCGTGACAATGTGGAGCCCTCAAAAGCAGGAGAAGATCTCCCCCGCCTGACTATCAACATTATTTTCAGAGGAACGAGATTAACGGGGTTACTTTCTCGGTTTCCAAAAAGACAAAGGTTTCAGTAACCCACAGTAAGAGATTCCGGGAAGTCGCTGAAGAAGACATCACCTTCACGAACAAAGACACATATGGATTGTTGTTGCGGCACAACAATGCATTAGTAATTCCTTGAAATGTATTAGATTTTAAAATCAAACGTGTTCTGATAGATCCAAGGAGTTCGGCCAATATTATACAATGGAGGGTATTAGAGCAAGACAAACTTATCGGGACCATCATTCCGGCCATAAAACTCCTTGCTGGGTTCAACCTAGCAAGCGTGACAACCCAATGAGAGATCCTGCTGCCACGAATGCCGAAGGGGTGATGAAGACGACCCTTTTTGAGGTAGTGGATGGTGATATGGGCTACAACATTATCCTGGGAAGACCATGGTTTTGCAAGATTAAAGTTGTGCCATCAACATATCACTAGTTGATAACATTCCCAACTCCCGAGGGAATTAAACAAATAAGAGGTGACCAACTGATGGCAAGCAAGATGAATGCAATTTCGGTCTCCAATAGCAAAGAGAAGGATCATGCATCATAGCAGTTACTGGAACTGTTTCCCGCTCCCGAGTCAAGAAAAGTCAACCAGGGGGAAGAGGCGTCGGAATCTTATTAGGTGCCAAGATTTTAAGGTACCAGAAGAGATGGACGAGTCCATAGCGGAAGATCTTGATCAAGTTTCATTGTTCAAAAAATTCTTGGAGAGGAAATTCCACTTGGGAACAAGACTTTACCTCGAGCTCAGGTATGGGTTTATTGAATTTCTTAAATTTAATGTTAATTTTTTTGTGTAGTCGCATGCGGATATGACTCGTACCCCACCGGAAGTGGATGTGCACAAGATAAGCCTAGATCCTAACGTTCCTCTAGTAAGGCAGAAAAAACGTCATGTTGCCGAGGCCAGAAATAAATTCGTCAAAGAAGAGGTAATCAACCTACTTGATATCGGTCCAATCTGAGAGGTGAAGTATCCGGACTGGCTAGCTAACATAGTAGTATTTCCTAAGAATAATAACAAATTTTGCATTGCACAGACTATAAGGGCTTGAATAAGTCGTGCCCAAATGACTCATTCCCATTGCCAAACATCGATCAAATAATTGATGCAACGACCGGGCATGAGTTAATGAGTTTCCTTAATGCTTACTCCGGATACAATCAAATTAAAATGAACCTGGAGGATCAGGGTAAAACTTCGTTCATAACGAATTTCGGCATGTATTGCTATAATATGATGCCCTTCGGGCTAAAGAACGCCGGAGCCACTTATCTGTGGCTGGTAAACAAAATGTTTGAAAAACAAATAGGGAAAATCATGTAAGTCTACATAGACGGTATGCTTGTTAAGTCTTTTGAATGTTGGTGATCATCTTAAACACTTGCAAGAAACTTTTGACATCCTATAGAAGCACAACATGAAGCTTAACCCCGAGAAGTGTGCATTCGGGGTCAGCTCCAAGAAGTTCCTAGGATTCCTGGTCACAAAAGGTAATTGAGGTGAATCCTGACAAAATCAAGGCTATCGAAGATATCCCGGACCAGCTATCAAGCATAAAGTTCAAAGGCTAACAGGGAGGTTGGCCACTTTGAGCAGGTTCATTGTCATGACCCAAAATGATGAGCTGTGGGGCACTCGGTACCTTACTCAACTGAGCACCAACATAACGTATCTTTTCGTAATCATGCTATCATAGCTAAATGAGGTGGAAGGGCTGACGTAGGATAGCTAGAACAAAACATATAACACCGACTTATACATAACACATATGGGCCTATAAGACCAAAATGATCACTCGTACACTAAACATAGGCCAACAAGGTCATACAATCTTTTACATACATGACATATGTCTACAAGCCTATAAGAGTAGATAAATACCATAAAGGTCAGGATAGGCCCCCGCCATACTAAACAATACACGTCCAAATCATACTAACCAAATAAGCAATTCCTGAGCAAATGGAGCGCACCAACATCTTCCGTTGAGATGATAGCTCACTTAGAGGACTCTTAACCTGTCTATCAGGACCTGCGGACATGAAACACAATGTCCCAGGCAAAAGGGACGTCAGTACAAATAATATACCGAGTATGTAAGGAATAAAAATCAGTAAATAATAGAGATGAGAGAAACATGGAGTAAAAGACTCGACATGTAAGTCTAAATAGCTATGTGAATCATTTAATACTTATAATGTCATGCATATGCATATAAATGCCATACCATGCATGGGTATATGCATTCATAACATCATCAAGCCTCTGAGGGCCTCCCATCATATCATCTCGGCCACTATGGGCAACATCATAAACGTATACCAACTAATCAAGTGGTGGTGCGTATATAACGTTGTAACCTTTTCCCATATCCCATACACACACACACACACACACACACACACACATATATATATATATATATATATATATGTACGCGTATATAAAGCCATCTGGTCATGGGTCAATGTAAATGAATGCAATGAATGGGAAGTACATCAATAAAATCTTTCAGAATGTCATAAGACCATTATGCCTATGATTAATATCATGAAATAAACTTTATCAACTTACGTATTTTCTGAGACCCATGAACAAATGATAGAATAATATGACACATGAGTAATCAAAAACATAAGCATCTCTAGTATTTCTATAAATAGAGTCATTTATGGAAGTTGTGCATTTGCTCATTTTGTTTTATTGTATGGATCATATAAAAAAAGATAGAAGGAATAGCCTTAACATACCTGAGTCGATTCTCTTGACAATTTCCCTAACCCACGTCAACTGCGACAACACGTAACGACAGATAGAAACAGGAAAAAATTCGTATGATATTCTTGAGAAAGATTACACTGTATTTCTTAAAATTACAAAATCTCACACTATATTGTGTTATGAAATTTCCAATGAGCTATGGAGCTCCATTCGTAGCATGGCTTTCATGCATATTGTTGATGAGATTTTTCTTAGAAATGGTTAGATTTTCCCAACAATGATGTGATGAAATTTCTATAAATAGTTGGTCTTTATGTGGGCCCCACATGTTTCCCAAAGTGTGTCATCTAGCAATGTGACTAAAGAGTCACTTAAATCATCTTAATTATTTAATAATTTATTATTTAACTAATTAATCTCTTATTAACTAATAATTAACCAATTACCCACATAATTAAGAATTATCTTAAATTATTTAAAATACTACTCATTTTTAACACACCTTGTACACCTCACTATCATGGCCATGTGGTACCTTGTATGGTACCAGTCTATCAATACCATGTATTTTATCTTGGGCTGTATTTTATCTCAAAATGTCAAACTTTGACGAAATTTATTTTCTTCGATTTGCTTACTCTCGCAACTTCACGAATTTACTCATCACTTCTTTGAAATAGCATAATGCTTATAATCTCAAAATAATGTCATTCCCGAACTTACGTCGATTAACTTACGACGAAACTTTAACGTACGAAAAATGCGGGATGTAATATCTCATTTCTGAGCTTTCATCAATTTACTTATGGCATACTTTTACGTACGAACACATGGATTATAACATCATTTCCCCCTATGGAACATTCATCCTCGAATGTTTACTGATGCACTTATCATTCTCATAAAATGTAGCTCTTGCAAATACTTTAATACTCTTCTTGCCATTTAAGCAATTGTTCTTTGAATAAATCCAAAAGACAGGGCGTTCCCCCCTTTAGGTCTCTTTCTCACACCATGGTATGTGGTTAGAATTCTTCTAATCTTGTAACTCTTGCTTCCTTCTGTCATGCAGCCTCTACGACTTTTTCCTTGTATGTGCACCTATGCGACTCTTCTCTCCTTTTCCTCCAGTTTTTAGCCAATATCTAGGCGTCACTTTGTAAGAATATACAGAGCTTGAAAAGATTTCTCTTTGGGAATTTATAGGTATACTGAAGTTCTTTGCTCGATACTTTGTTGAACTTACGAATATTGATATATCTTATTTCATAGACCCGGTTATCTATTCATATGACTTTACTAATCTAGGTAGTTCATACTATATCATAACTCTTACTTCGATTTATCGTTACTGAGGTCTGCTACCTAACTCCAGGTTACTTTGGTTTGTTATCCCATATGTATAAATCTAAGTCCTTTAATGCTTCCTTACTACTGTTCATCTTAAGAATGATGGCCTAATATCATCTCGTACTTTGTGACTTTTGTCCATCCATTGTTAATTTACCTCAATATTTATCTACAATATACCATTGATAACTTGAAACTTTTTACGTAATACCTTGCCACTAGGGCTTACGTTGCATCGAGGAATATTTGAAGTGATTTTCCTGATCCATTTAGCGGCAATATTGTACTTTTAATAACTGTATTTTATAGCATCCCAAAGTAATTCACTTACGTGGGTATTTTATTCCCGTACAATTCATAAAATCCTCTTCAAATCATTACTCAATTGAAGGACCAAACGCCATCCTTTATCTATCACAATTACACCCTCATTGTACTATTAGGGCAGCATTCCATCTCTTCTAAATGCCATTAGCCTTAGACCCGTTTGAGTTCATTCAGGCTATACTGAGCTTTGTATAACTTAGAGAAACCATCAGATCTCTTGTTTTCATGGGCTTAATCCTAAGGACTTTATCCATTCTCACCACCTTCTCACTCACCCTTTCTTATACTTACTCCTGTCTTCCTAAAACCTTGTCGATTTACCATACTTTAGCTTGAAATTTACACATATTTATTTATGTTACTCGCAACCTTTCTTCAACTTGCTTGCACCACATATTTCCTTATGTGATTTTGGAACATCAAGCGAGACATCAAATCGTCTCTAACTCTTATTTACTCTCTTGGATAAATCTCTCGGTACCTAAAAAACCATAGGCTGGAAGATATGCTACTGACGATGCCGCTATCATTCCTGGATACTGAATTCCCGCGCTTCTAGCCTTTTATCCGAAGTATGGACTATTCACAACCTTCTGCATTTAAGTATCTCATACGTTTTTCACCTTTACCTTACTTACTTTAAATTCTCGCATCACATCTTCTATCTCTATCTGACCTCCCTTCAACATAGGTATAATTCACATCCACAACTTAAACTTCTATTATAATACATGTACCTCTTTACATGATTCAGCGAGAGCTTCACACTGACTTCTTATGAGGCTGGTACTCTTCTAACTAGATTTATCGTAGAGCCATTATAAAATATGGCTATTGTACTATCTCTCTTGCACCTATGATATTAAGAGTTATTCTGCAATGTTCTCAATCATGATGTCCATAATTTCCTAGGTCCAATTATCAAACTCTAGATCTACATAGTTGATGTAACTCTTTAGTTTCCTCTTTTCTCTTATCAACCTTTATGTAGGCTTAAGTTATCTTCCGATCTGCGGCTCATGGTATTATTAATTACTTTAGCCCTTCATGGTCGCTATGTAATATCCATGATTCAATCTTCTAAATATTCAATCCTTTGTCTATGCCCTGGGCTCAATTCGTTCTTTTAACTTATACTGGAGTCTTCTACGTATGTATGATTGTCAACATATATGTTGCATGTATATAACTGCGAACTCTTAAGTGCGTTCATAACGTGCTCTGGGTCATTAATAGAATAATCCTTTTCGTTCCTTCTTGGCTTTCTTTAAATGTAAGAAATTACTTTTCCTGGTCTTTCTACCCCCTTGTTGCGTGCATACTTAGCTTACTTTAGTGCCCACATATATTGGAATTCCATACAACCCATGTGATCTTGAATATTACTTTTGATTTTACTTCCCGTTCATTAGCCACGGTAGGTGCCATTTTGCTTATGGAGTGTACAATGTTGTTGTGAGACTGTTGTTATAAGACCATTTCCTCCATAGGTCACTGAGCTCAGGTTGAAACCTTTTTCCTTACTTCCTCAGCTAGTATTTCATTGTAGTATTTAGGGAGGATCCTCTGACTCTTGTAAATTTGCGAGCTTATTAAATCATATTCCCGATAGAATTTTTTATGTTCGTACTCACCTACATTTATCCTTAGTTTTTTACCTCCACACTCATGTCCTTGTAGGGTTGTTTCTGAACTGATATTTTGACTGCCTTCCTAGTGGAACTCTCTTTTATTTTTGTAACACTCATAGGGTACCTTAAACAACCCTGACTCCTATCTGAATATTTCTCAAGTATTATAATGTCATAACTGCGGGGCTGAATTCAATATATTGGGTTTTTCTATGTTTATCTGGCAAGATCTTTTGATTTGTCTGTGTTCCCTTGTCTATCCATTAACTAGGATCTTCCTGAATCGACTACTAACTACTCGTTGGCCCATTCTCATAATATATTCTGCGTAATCTTTCTTGGGTTATTTCCTTTGTCTTAACTAACGTCTCGCACTGGCTTCTTATCTATTAACAACATCTCGGGTAGGAGCCCTTATTTCCTCTTCTTGACGTCGTGCTTGCTTAATGTTCTGAAATAGTAGCATATATGTAGGATTTAGATAAGTGAAATCTCATTCCTTTTTCATTTTTATCGCATTCTTCCTTTCCCATTCCATAGTCACTAGAACCACTTAATTCTGACTTAATGCCATATCACTCCATATTCCCCTCTTTATATGAGTACTAAGAGTTGGAGCTACGATGATCTACCTATAGATGTTTCACCTCTTCATCTTTGGCATCTTTTCACATCATCGATAACTCTTACTCTCCTTACAGTAATCCTTCTGTACCAAGGATAACAAAATTCCTTACTAGTGATATTGACACTTAGTGTAACTGGCACATACAGTCCCTTAAGCTTAACATTGCTCACATTTCTTGCTTCAGGGAAACGTCTTCCTGAATGACCATTCTCTGAATTTATCATGAATCTTCTTCTATTGTCCATTCTATTATCGCCATAACGTAATCTGAAATTCTCATAATGCTTACTGTTATCCAATCACTCAGTCCTTAATTCACGTTTAGTTTATCTTGTTCCCCAGCCCATACTGATTTCTATCATTCTGGGGTCTAACTTTTCCTTCTGGTAATCACGTTATAGTCACGAACTTATTTCTCGAAATGAGGGTATGATTGTATGGCCTTTACTCTTTTGTAGTCTCAAGGTCTGTCACCTTTCTTCTTTTCCTTCACTTAACTATAGACTCTGTAATACAATCATTTTTTTGACCTACCGTTATCATCCATGTATCTCATTAACTTTCTTCTTATTTCCCACTAACTTCTGTCTATCACTTTATTCTTAAAACATTCAACAAGACATTCTTTTGCTTTTAGCTCCACTCTCTCCATCCGATGGCTCTTCGGGTTGCGTAACGTTCTCGCTCTCCTAGGGACGGGAGCCACACTAAGATAATATTTATCCCTTCAAGGCTTCCAGTGCCTATCTTTGTAATACTCATATCTAGTTATACTATTTTAGAGTGCACTATCTGGGTGTCTCACAAGGAGATCTATTAGCACATTTGAGATATCTTTCGGAAATGTCAACTACTGCAAACAATCCCTCCACCTTTTTCGGTCACTCTAACCCTCGCCGGATCCTGATATTCGTCCTTCTCTTATACTACTTTGGTTAGCTTCCATAAGGCATAAATAAGATGGGTGTGTCCAATTGTACATACCTCTGTTACAATTGAATATAACTCAAAATGCTTATACTTATGTACTTGAATTGTAAATAATGATAATCTTCACTAACTGGGGATCTCGTACCATTCTTCATCTTGCTTCTTTTACTTGTTGAAATTTTTAGCTATCTTTTGAATCTCTCATTGCTTTTCACCATAGGGGTGGATAGATATCCTTTTCTTAAGGCTCCTTATCAAGAGGTTTACACGTCTTAGTACACACATGATCGACTGAAGACCTTATATTTACTCATCATAAACATCATGAAAAATCGAGTCCCTCTGACTCAACTCTTCTGTAACCACATTAAATCTCTTACCAATTTTCGGTATCGTATTATTATGAACGAAATAGAAGCTAAGAGTTTGAATTCTTATAAGTGAGCTCTACCACACGATATAGAGTAAGAAGAAAGAGTGACAGTCCTAAATGCCCTGTAGCCTCCTTCTTATAAGTGTGGTGCACGACACACCCATAAACAAGACTATACGAGACACGGCTTGTAGACTCCTGATGCGTGGCTAGAATTCATGATTTTAAGCATTATATACCTTGCATTTTATGTGCTTTAATGATAAAATACACGTCGTATGTGCCTAATAGGGTTTATTTTATGTGTAGGTGAATTGGAAATGGAAACGGGGCTAAACGGATGCAAATACGTCAGAAAATACGCGAAAGGGGACACCCGGGCGATAGCCGGGCGACAGAGCCAAGCAGCCTGACTCAGCCTAGCCTTAGCCAGGCGTTAGAGCCCTAACTCCAGGGGGTGCCTGGCGTTAGCCAGGCGTTAGAGCCCAAACGCCAGGGGCTGCCTGGCCTTAGCCAGGCGTTTGGGCTGAAACGCCAGGGTCCCCAGTCGGCCAGAAATCGAGTTTTGACGGGTTTTAAGTGTTTCCAAGTTAGAATAGAAGTCTTTGAGATGTTTAGGGTTCATTCTAAACATATAAATAGACCCAAAAACATCACATTAAGGGGCTTTATGCAGAATTTCGTGGGAAGACTTTGGGACAGAGGATTCTACTCAGTTTTTCTTCTCTTCTCTTCTTTTAGTTTTATAGTTTATTCGTTCTAGAGTATTGGGTGTTACATGAATGTTGTAGTTGAAGCTTGAATTATTCTTATTGTTTATCTTAATTGGTTTGTTTATTCAATCTTGTGCTTAATTATTCAATTGCTTGATCACAATTGACTACTATCTACGAATCTAGGGTTGAACTCGGGAGAGGGAATTCTAGATTGCATATAAGATTGGGTAGAGCAAGATCTTAACCCTTCAGGGGAGCGGATTTGCGGTTAGGATAGGAATATACCTAATCGCCTTGCTTGGTTATTATACGGGAATTATTAATGCGTTCTTGTTAATCCTGATTCCATAGGAATATAGGCATTAGGTTAACTTGAATAGGCGAGTTGTGCTTTGGGAGAAGGCTACGAGCAATATTAACCTCGTCAATCAATAAACCTGATTAGAAGATTTAGGTCGAAAACTCAACGTGATTGTTTTCCAACCCATAACTCTAGAATATCAATTTACATTGAATTAGTCTTTAAGTTAGTTGTCTCTTCAATCTCTTAATTTACTACTTTAGATTGATTTTAGTTAATTATTTGTTTGAGTTTAGTTTAGTTGATAGTTAATCACAAGTCCCTGTTGGTACGATATCTGGACTTAAAATCCTATATTACTTGTCGACCACGTACACTTGCGTGTGCATTGGGAAATCAACCAACAACTCCCTAAGACAGAACTTCTCTAATATCACTTTTGTCACGACCCAAACTGATGAGTCGCGGCGGGCACCCGGTACCTTACTCAATCGAGTACAAACATAACATATCTTTTTGTAATCATGTTATCATAGGTAAATGAGGCGGAAGGGCTGCCGTAGGATATCTACACCAAAACATGTAACACCAACTTATATATAAGACAAACGGGCCTATAAGACCAAAATGATCACTCGTACACTAAAACATAGGCCGACAAGGCCATACAATCTTTTACGTACATGACATATGTCTACAAGCCTCTAAGAGTAGATAAATACCATAAAGGTTGGGATAGGGCCCCGCCACACTAAACAATACACGTCCAAATCATACTGACCAAATAAGCAACTCCGGAGCAAATGCAGCACACCAGTATCTTCCGCGAAGCTAATAGCCTACTTGGAGGATTCTTGACCTGTCTATCGGGACTTGCGAGCATGAAATGCAGTGTCCCCAGGAAAAAGGGCTGTTAGTACAAATAATGTACCGAGTATGTAAGGAATGAAAATCAGTAAATAATAGATATGAGAGAAACATGGAGTAAAACACTCGACGTGTAAGTTTGAATAGCTCTATGAATCATTTAATACTTATAATGCCATGCATATACATATAAATGTCATACCGTGCATGGGTATATGTGTTCATAACATCATCAAGCCTCTGAGGGCATCCCATCATATTCTCTTGACCACCGTGGGCAACATGATCAACGTATGACACATGGGGAATCAAAAACATAAGCATCTCTAGTATTTCTATGAATATAGTCATTTATGGAAGTTGTGCATTTGCTCGTTTTGTTTGTATCGTATGGATCATACCAAAAGGAAAGAAGGAATAGCCTTAACATACCTGAGCCGATTCTCTTGACAATCCCTCTAACCTATGTCAACTGCGACAACACGTAACGGCGGATCATTGTGTTATGAAATTTCCAATGAACTATGGAGCTCCATCAGTACCATGGCTTTCATGCATAATGTTGATGAGATTTTTGTTAGAAATGGTTAGCTTTTCCCAACAATGATGTGATGAAATTTATATAAATAGTTGATCTTTATGTGGGCCCCACATGTTTCCCAAAGTGTGCCATCTAGCAATGTGACTAAAGAGTCACTTAAATCAACATTCTTGGGCTGCCACGTTTGGAAGGGATTATTAAGCCTTATCCAAAATCTTAATTATTCACTAATTCATTATTAACTAATTAATCTCCCATTAACCAATAATTGACCAATTACCCACATAATTAAGAATTATCTCAAATTACTTAAAATACTACTCACTTTTAACACACCTTGTACACCTTACTATCATGGCCATGTGGTACCTCGTATGGTACTAGTCCATCAATACCTGGTATTTTAGCTCGGGCCGTATTTTATCCCAAAATGTCAAACTTTGATAAAATTCATTTTCTTCGATTTGATTACCCTCTCACCTTCATGAATTTACTCATCACTTGTTTGAAATAGCATAATGTTTATAATCTCAAAATAATCTCATTCCCGAACTTACGTCGATTAACTTACGACGAAACTTTAATGTACGAAAAATACATAATGTAATATCTCATTTACGAGCTTTCATCAATTTACTTATGGCGTACTTTTACGTACTAAAACATGGGGTGTAACATTCATGTCCCAGTCTTCAGAGAAATGTCATCATTTCCTTTCGTTACCCAAAAAGAAAAACAACTTTGAATGGACCCCGGAATGTCAGAAGGCTTTGAGAGATTTGAAAAGGTACTTGTCGAGTTCTCCGTTATTATCAAAGCCGGAGGAAGGCAAAAAACTGTTAATCTACTTAGCGGTCTCGGAGGTAGTGGTAAGCACCATTTTAGTCCGTGAGGACGAAGGTACGCAATCTCCAATTTATTATGTTAGTACAATTTGAACGAGAGCAGAAACTCGCTACCCACATTTTGAGAAATTGGCCTTAGGCCTCGTGGTTACTGCTTGGAAGCTAAGGCCTTTTTTCCAATATCACCTGATAGCTATGGTGACCACCTTTCCCCTGTGGAATATCCTACATAAACCGAAACTTTCGGGTAGGCTGTCCAAATGGGCCGTCAAAATGTGTGAATTTGCCTTAGAATATAAACCTAGGACTACGATTACTTCACAAGTTTTGGCCGACTTTGTGACTGATTTTAGTCCAGGAGTGCTGTCTCTGGCAACAAAAGAAGCAGTGATAGTGTCAGAATTGACATCGGGAGTTTGGACCCTATTCATGGACGGAGCTTCCAACATAAAAGGGCCCGAGATTGGCATAGTATTAACCATGCCTTCAGGGGAAACATTGAGGCAGGCCATAAGAACGATTCCTTTGACTAACAATGAAGCAGAGTATGAAGCTTTGATTGCAGGACTAGAATTGGCATGGGGACTAGATTCTGAGGTCATAGAAATCAAATGCAACTCCCATCTTGTGGTAAATCAGGGCTATGGGATCTTCGAAGCCAAAGAGGAGCGCAAGCAACAATACGTAGCGAAGATTTAGGCTTTGCTTGCTCAGTTTCGGGAGTGGTCAATTATGCATATCCCGAGGGAAGAAAATGCAGAAGCGGACGCATTAGCTAACCTTAGCTCATCGAAGGAAATGAAGCGATCAAATTCCGGTACAATCGTACAGCTTATGTACTTAGTTCTGGACGCAGATAAATAATACAAGATAAACACGACTAATTTTGTCTGGGACTGGGGGAATAAGATTATTGACTACCTCGAGCACGAAAAGTTTTCTAAAGATCCCAAGGCATCTTGGGCGCTGCGCATTAAAGCAGCGTGGTATAGCTTCAACATAGGTAATTATACAGGAAATCTTTCCAAGTTCCGCTGGCCCGATGTTTGGAAGACTCCGAAGCTAATTATGTTATGCGAGAATTCCATGAAGGCATCTATGGAAACAATTCAAGCGCAGATTCCTTAGTAACAAAATTGGTAAGAGCAGGATACTATTGGCCCCCAATGGAACAAGACGCAAAATCTTTTGTACAAAAATGCGATAAGTGTCAACGCTACGGACCTTTGGTACATCAACCAGCAGAACAATTGCACTCAGTTTTTTCTCCTTGGCCATTCATGAAGTGGGGATTGGACATAATTGGAGCGTTGCCCCCGACCTCTGGTAAGGTAAGGTTTCTTTTGATTTTAACTGACTATTTTTCTAAGTGGGTTGAAGCGGAATCAATGAACAAAGTGATTATACAAAATCTCAAAACGAGGTTGGAAGCAGCTAAAGGCAAATGGCCCGAGGAACTACCTGGAGTACTATGAGCATACCGAACAACAGCCAAATCGAGCACATGAGAGACTCCTTTCTCCCTTGTTTAAGGAGCAGAAGCCTTGATCCCGATGGAAGTAGGGGAGTCTACCTTGAGATACTTCCAGGAAATTGAAGAAGCAAACAACGAAGCAATGTTTGTAAATTTGGAGCTGCTTGATGAGCTCAAGACTTGGCGCATATAAGGATGGCAGCTTAAAAGCACAAAACAGAAATATATTATAATCGAAGAGACAACCTCCGTTATTTCAAAGTGGGAGACTTGGTTCTAAGGAAAGTAACTCAAAACACCCGGGAACTCAATGTAGGGAAGCTAGGTCCAACATAGGAAGGCCCCTATCGGGTTTCAGCCATCACCGGGAAAGGTTCATACGAGTTGGAGAATCAAGATGGAGAAAAGTTACCAAGAAACTGGAATGTGGAACATCTCAAGAGATACTATTGCTGATGAACATCACCTATACTGAAAGTATGTGCTGCACTCTTTTTCCCTTCGTCCAATTTTTGTCCCAATTGGGTTTCTTTGGCAAGGTTTTTAATGAGGCAGCAACAGAAAGCATATTACGAAAAAGGTTTCAACAGCATCAAAAAGACCTTTTAATAACAAGGCACACAAGTGAAGAACCACTCCGGAGCGGTTAGGTAATCTTTTGCTCGGTAGCAAAGTTCCCACCGAGAATTTTAGTTTGTTGTCGAGCAAAGGTTACCCGACCGTTCACAAGTGCAAGCCACTAGGGGATCGTTAGATAGTCTTTGGCTGGATAGCATAAATTCCTAAGGGGAAATGAAGTTTGTTACCGAACTGAAGATTATCTAGCTATTCATTAGTGGAATCCTCGAAGGTGTTAAACCTTAAGTGTTCCAATTTGCATTCTTCGCATTCGAACAATGGGGGAATGATATAAGGATACGGCAACAATGACTGCCGCTCAATATGCAAAACCCGGAAGCATAGTTCTATCATTGGGATCGGGGAATGCGTGGCCAGCCTCAAAGAAACAAGTTGACAAGTTAGCCACAAGAAATGACAATTTCCTTTTAGCATAACGACTGCTGACTTGCATTATGAAAATAGAAGGAATAAAGTAAAGTCCTTTTATTTCTATCTTTTTTCTTGTCTGAACGATGAATTGATTTTGTCATTTGAAAGTTAAACAAGTAATTCAAATGCTAGTGTCGTAATAAAACTGAGACATCCTCTTCAAGAGCACCGTAAACATAAAAGGGCCCTCTCTTATGAAAATCCTCACTACAAAGGGTTGATTTTGGAAGAACTTGTGCTTGAAATCCAAATTCTTTCGGGGGAAAATACACCCAAAGCCTAGCGTAATCAGACGCAAATAGTAAAACTTACGCAAAACTCTTAAATGAGAAAGGGCGCAAAAGATTAAACTTGCATAAATGCTCAAACAAAATAATGCAGAAAGTCTCATGAAATACTTGAGAAAAAGGTATGTTTATTTACAATGAATGTGCCAAAATGGCACAAGTACAAAAGTTGGGAAAAAGAAATGAAAAGTTAAGTTGATGCATCTCCGGAACCGGGAGGAAGAGAAGAATTCGCGCCCCCAAGAGAAGTGGGTTGATCCGCCGCCGGCTCAACATCTTGGACTTCATCAATTTGACCTTCAGAATTATCACCTTCTGGTTCCTCCTCAAATCCCAAGAATTCGGAACCAGAACCAGAAGAAACAGAAGCACCAGGCCTGGCCGAGAGACCCCTCATGTTGTACATAATAGATGTTTTTTCAACAACGAGGGAAGCTGCTCAGTGCTTGAGTTCTTATTTAAGTTGGTCAACCTCGGCAAAAAGATTTTCCCCGGCATATCCAACGGACTTGATGCTAATATCGAGTTCACGGAAAGTAGAGCTGAAAAGTCTATTATCTTCAATGGTCATTGTATACTTCTCCTCAAATTGGGCATATTTCTCCATGGCAGAAACAGGCTCTTTAGTTTTGGAGTTAAATATTGCCTCCAAATAATTTAATCTTTCAGTGGAAGCAACCTCACGATCAGAAGAAGCAAGAACGACACTATGAACTTTAGCCCATTTGGCCCTAGCCTCTTCAAATTGAATGCTCACCAGGGTGGTCTATTGGATAAGGGTCTCTACTTCTTGCTCGCTTTGCTGCAAAAGAGCCTCCAACACAACAGCCTTATTAGCTTTGGCTTCCAGTTCTGAGAGGCGAGCGGCAGTTTGGTCCCGCTCGGCCAAAAGTAGATCCCGCTCGGAGGTAAGTTCTTCCTTATCCTGAATCAACCTTTAGAGGCCCTCAGAAGAAAGGAAATTGGCATGCGAAACAAAAAAAAAAGAAAAGCCAAAATACTACTTAATCAAAGATAGAAGAGATAACAAAGGAAATGAAGAGTACACCGCTATGGCGTTATACATATCATTGTTCAATAAGCACTCTCCCGAGAAGTTTGTATCTTTTCCCAATCTTTCTCTGAAGCCAGAGGCTTCAGATAGTTAACAAGTTCCACCGGCCGGGACAGTAGATTGCATCCAGTAGAAAATGAAAGAGTAACGCTCATCCTCCCTTGCCGTTCTTATGAAGGGGTAGAGTAATTTTGCCCCAAATTCCCATGTATTGGGGACTGGGGGAGAGGAACATTCTCTTCTTAGATAGATGCAACCGATGGAGATGATGTAGCAGTTGATGGTGGAAGAATTGGTGAAAAAGGATATGAAGCTGATGGCATTGAAGGATAAGAAGTGGTTGCGGCAGGCGCAGTGCTGGGGGTTGGTTTCTCATCAACCGAAGACTACAGGACCCGGTACGCAGCCTCATAGTACCAGAGCAGTGACAGGGTTCAAGAAATGGGATTTGGCATTTCCCACCATCTCAAACCCCCTATAACCAAGGCATCGTCCTCGGCTGGTGTAACTAACTCAACAGATTGAGCAGTCTGTTGAGTTGAGGAAGATCATCATTTTCTATGGATAGAAGCTCCCTCCTAGGTGGCTTTACCTTCATCATCAATCATCACGGTATCTATGGTCGAACCGGACGCAGAGCTCGTCACCATAACTTCTGGAGACGACTCAGAGGCGGCGTTCATCGCTCTTTTATTCTTTCTCCTGGCCGCGGAGGAATGCCATCTTTTTGGTTTTCGGTTCTCCAGTCGGGGACTCCGGGAAGAAGCACTCACATCAGAAGCAGGCCTAGAAACACATGCCTGTGTAAAATCCTCCTGCAGCAACCTCACAACATCAGCATGATTAGCCAAAACGTCCTCCTCGAGGACGACAACTGGGCCTTAGGGTAGACCTGAATTTAACAGAAGAGAAGAGTCAAATAACTTTCTTATGTGAAAAGGTAAAAATAAGATGAGTTCAACGTAGCATGATTTTTGGTCTTCCACCCGTATTTTAGGGATAGTTCTTTCCATGTGCGGGTTTTGGTGTAGTAACGTTCAAAATTTTCTGGACCCATTGGTCCAAGCCCTCAAACCTAGGTGGAACCCATCGAGTCGCTGAAACAAGTAAAGGAAGAAGGTTCAATAATGATGTGGAGTGATCTTTAATAGAAGAATAAATAAACGGTAGACTTACGTGTGTCGTTCCATAATTTCGGAAAAGATGGAGCCGTGGCGGGGATGATGTCGCTAGTGGCGACTGAAACGAACTGTTCTATCCACCCACGATCATTGTCATCATCCATGCTGGATAGCAGTGCATGGTGAGCACGCTTGCTGAAATTTATCATTTCCCCACGGAAGATTTTGAGGGAATAAAGGTTCATTACATGAGCTAAGGATAGCTCTTCTTCCATCTCGCATTGGCACCAAGGCAAGCAATCATCCTCCACACGAAAGGACTTACTTGTTCCAAGCACATCTGCTAGCGGAAGCAGAACTCTACAATGACGAGTCAAGCTCTATGCTCAAAGAAAACTCTCCCAAAGTGAAGGGATACGTTTAAAAATATGTAATACCCTTCTTGGGTAAATTTATTTGCCCCGATAGGTCGGGAGAAATAATGTACAAATATTCATAGTGACATTCTTTCTCCACAACAGGGATACTGGAAGGACAGATAGAAGAAGGGTATATGCTAACAGCCCACATACGAGAGTGAGTAGAAGGGAACTTTTCTTCAAAAACTTTGGTGGTAATCAGATTCTTCGGGATGATGGGACTCATTTTAGGGGCGCGGCATCATTAAATTTGACTTTGTTCTTCGAAGAACTAGGGTTTCTAGAAGAAGAGGTCATTTTTTATTAGAAGAAGGGTTTTCTCTCAAAGAAGAAATCTAAAGAAAGGTTAAAGACAGTATGATTTGAGTAAAGAAGTTTGAGCATTATGAAGTGTAAATGAAGGATGTTGATGCGTATAAGTAAAGGTATAGGCGGCTAAACTCGTGGACATAATTACCTCGATAACCGGCAAAAGTGATTCTAAATTGTGGGATGACGTGTTTCGGGGCATTAGATACAGAGAGACGTGCGTCTAATCAACCGTCAAAAACTTTTCAGAAGGGGATAAGTGAATTTCCCGCCAAAGAGGATGTTTTTACCAATATCCCAGTGATACAAAGTTATGCCACCAGAAAGCAAGGGGACAATCTGTATAGGAAAAAATATATTCATATTAAATGATCGCATGGGGAGGCAACACGTGGAGTCGAAGACAGAAGATAGTTGAAATCGGAGACAACGATTCCATCTATTACCGAAGAGAACAATATTCATAAAGAAGCCTGCCACCCAGTAGCATTTAATGAGAAATATTCTACAGCATTAAATACACTACCCATTACAAGGAATATGGTATTCACTGCCTACCGTTACACATTCTTCAATGGCCCTCATATTTGACATTAAAGAGGTGCTTGATTTTAGGACTGTATTCCCTAGGTGCAGCTATAAAAAGTGAATTCTATTATCATTGTAATAGACACGACTTTTCTGGCAAACATACGCTACATTCTATTCAAAGCTCAATATAATTTTATCTTCTTGTTTATTAATATTATTGATGATGTGCCCGGAAGCCTTGCTCCCGGAATTGCTATTTGTGCTATGTTATCGTTATCTCAAGGTTAATAATAATATTTTCATCTAATTCATCTATTATTTTAGGATCAAATTAATTCACTTATGTATAAACCATGTATAAATTCAACTATAATGTTTTAAGGGTAAACAATCATAACATTTTTTGTTGAACTAGGTATTTAAATAATATCTCAAGAAGTTAGTTAAATTAAGAATAATAACTTTAATATGCATAATCCAGATATGCAATTTTAATTTTGAAAATTATAAGTTTTTTAAAATGGTGTAAATTTGCTCGAAGTGCAAAATATAATAATTATCATATAAACTAGAACAAATTTCAACGAAAGAAAAAAAGAGTTGTTAGCTGACGAGTAAATTTGGTCTTCAATTCAAATTGTTCTTTTTTAAATGATTTTGTGGAAGATTATCCAGATACTATAGGATCGTAGAATCTTATCTTTATAAATACAGATTATTAAAAAACATTACATTTCAAACAACTTATTAAATAGACAATTTTTAAAGTTGAGTTTAAAATGAAATTTGAGTTGGAATGGAGTCTAAGTTATTAACTGTAACGACTCGACCAATTATTTTGAGTTGGTTTGGTTTTGAAACGGTTCGAGGTAAATTCGGAACACTTAGTATCATAATAATGGCCTAAGGTGGCTAAGTTTGACTTGAGTCAACATTTTGAATAAACAGCCTCAGAACCAGGATTCGATGGTTCCAATAGGTTCGTATGATAATTTTGGACTTGAGCGTATGTTCGAATCGAGTTTCGGGTGAACCGGAAGAGTTTCACACTTATTGTAGGAAGTTGGAGCCTTCAAGGTTTTAGAATTTCTTAAATTTGGTTTGCAGTAGACTTTGGTGTTATCGATATCCGTTTGGGATTTCGAGTCTGGGAATAGGTTCGTATTGTGATTTTTGACTTGTGCGTAAAATCTGGCATCAGTCCGAGTTGTCTAAATATGATGCATCGCGTTCGGAGCTAGTTGAAGAAGTTTGAAGTACATAAGTTAATTAATTTAGTTTTGGGGTGCAAATCTTGGTTTCGATATTTTTTTATGTATTCTGAGACTTTGAATAGGTCCGTATTATTTTTAAGAGCTTGTTGGTGCATTTGGACGGTGTCTCGAGTGGCTCGGGTGTGTTTCGCACCACCCAAAGATAAGTTCAAAATTGCAGAAATTGTTGGTATTCGCGAACGAGGAGTGTGTCACGCATTTGCCATGAAGGATTTGGGGCAGAAGTGATTTTTTTCTTGTCATTCACAATCTTGGGGTCACGCTCATGAAGGCTTAGGACTTGGGGCCTTCGCGTTCGCGATGAGAGTCACACGTTCGCGTAGAAGGTACCGGGTCTGGGGGGTCTACTGGTCACTATGCTTCGCGTTCGCTATGCTTTGGCCGGGGTATCCGTCACGTTCGATAAGAAGCTTTTCTGGGCCTTGGAAGATTTCTCCTTCGCGATCGCGAGGGCCTTTTCACAATCACGAAGAAGGATCACTAGGCCAAAGCATTTTTAAAATGGAAAAGGTCTAAAAATGCCACTCAACTAGCAGAAATGGTCTATCCATTCATCCGTTAAAAAATGCTCATTTCATGCCACTGACGTTACACATTTGGCTCATCTATGCCATTATTGACTAACGGCTCAATTTTTATTTTTTTAATATTTATAATGTGGGGCATGGGTTAATTCGGACGAATGGGGACATTACACGTGGAAATGTTGGGGTTTAAAAAAATTTAAAAAAAATAAAAATTGAGTCGTTAGTCAATAAAGGCATGGATAAGCCAAATGTGTAATGTCACTGGCATGAAATGAGCATTTTTTTTAACGGATGCATGGATAGACCATTTCTGATAGTTGAGTGGCATTTTTAGACCTTTTCCGTTTTTAAATACGGGATTTAGGCTCATTTCCTTCATTTCTCATATCTCTTGGAAGATTTTAGAGCTCCTTGTTGAAGGATTTTCTGCTAGCACTTCAAGGTAAGTAATGTATACATAGTGTGAGTTTAATACATAGATTGTTGATAGATTTTAATATAGAAATTATCGGATTTTTGTTGGAAACCTAGGGTTTGGTATAAATGGCATTTGACCACGAAATTGATTATGAAATTGAAAATAAATTATATATTTGAGTTTGTAATGTCATAGTTAATTTATTTATGTTTGAAATATTTTGAAATTCGGGCACGTGGGATCGGGGTGACTTTTAGGGTCTTTGCGAATTTGGTAGGAAATCGTTTTAATAGTTAAATTATGAGCTTTTGAGTATATATTGATTAGTTTGTACTAATTTTGGCTATTTCTCGGCGTTGGAATTTCTATTGAGGTTTAAGAGCCAGATAATGAGCTTGGAAGCGAGGTAAGTCTCTTGCCTAATCTTGTATGTTTAACGATCTGACTAGTCGTTTTGTGTAATTGCACCCCATTTTCCCTTTTGATGATTTACATATGTGTGTTTATGATTTTATGACTTACGGGGTTAATAAGTTTTCTTTCAGGAAGATTTCGGGTCGATTTGGACCTCTTGATTCTTGGCTTAGAAGCCTAAGTTGTTTATGTTGACCAATGGTTGGCTTTTGAAAAATGATCCCATAATGATATATTTATGGCTCCATTAGCTTTGTATCATGATGTTGGACGTAGGCGTATACCCGGAAGCAAATTCGAAAATATGTAGGTTGATTTGTATTGTTTTGCCGAAATTTAGCAATTTGAAGTTGAAAAGTTTGACCGTCGGTTGACTTTTAGCTATCGGGTCCGAAATTTAATTTTGGTACTTCGAATAGGTCCTTTATGTTATTTAGAACTTGTCTGCAAAATTGGTATCATTTGGATTTGAATTGATAGGATTCGGACGCTTAGTTGCAATTCTAGAAGTTCTTGAAATTTACTTTGAAATTCAGGTGTTTTAGTGTCTGATTCATAGTTCTAGATGTTATTTTTGTATTTCGAACGTGCAAGCGAGTTCGTATGATATTTTTATACTTGTGTGGATGTTTGGTTTTGAGCCCAGAGGGCTCGGATGAGTTTCGGACATGTTTCGAGATGGTTTGAACTGAAAATAAAATTTGCTGGTGTGATGGTGCTCAGTTATCGCAATTGTGAGCACCAGCCTTGAAATTGTCAAGGTGATGGGGGTGTTCAGATTTCGCAAATGCGACTTCCCCTTCGCATTTGCGAAGTCAGCAGGCCTGAGGGCTGGTTTGCAATTGCGATCATTTGGTTGCATTTGCGATAGTGGCCATTTTCACAATTGTGAAGCCTTTGTCGCAATTGCAACTTTTCTTGAGGTTGTCAGGGTTCGCAAATGTGACCCAGGATTCACAATTACAACTGTGTTTCAAATGGGAACCTTGTGTCTTAAATGCGACATTTGAAGTTGGTCATAAAGGCTGGCAAGTCAGGATTTCACCTTATTTCTCACATTTTAGAAACCCTTGACTCTGTATGGGGCGATTTGGAGAGGGGATTTTCACCTAAAAATATTGGGTAAGTGATTCTAATCGATTTCCAACTATATTTCATGATTATATCTCAGAATTAACATCAAAATCATTTGAACCAAAGTGAAAATTTGTGAAACTTTGTCAAGTTTTTGAAAAATGAGAAATCGAGTTTTGAGAGTCGATTTAGACTCAAAGTTTTAAACTAATTACATATACGCTCGTGGGGTTATGGGTAGTCGGAATCTACCCTTGGACCCGAGTTTTGACTGGGCGGGCCCCGGATTGACTTTTGTTGACTTTGTTGGAGAAGTGGAAAGATCATAACTTTATCTATTGTAATTGTTTTCCGTTACATTATTTGATGATATGAAGTCAATTTTGGTCACATTTGAGCCGTGAGGAGGAAAATTTAAGGGAAAACTATTTCTGAGTATTGAGTTGGCCTAGTTGAGGTAAGTATCTTGCCTAACTTTATGTGAGAAAACTACCCCTTGTAGTTGGTTTTTTTATGCTAATTGTGTTAAGTGAAGTCGTGTACGCAAGGTGGTGAGTGGGTACACGGGCTATATTTGATAATTGACCTGTTTAAGCTATTTAGACTCTTTTCATGTTCGTATTGAATTGTCTTAATATGTTACACCTCCATTATAATCCACCCTTTCATGTGCAAATCTACCTTTATATGCTTTAATGACATTGTTAATACTTGTTCATCTCTTACTTACTAATTTGCTCCTATATGCTTAGTCAAAGTTATTTTCTTCCTTGTGTTTTGTTACATCTTAAATTGTTGAATTACTTATAATTGAAATTGTTATTTTGTGAAATGTCTTATTGTTGAGTTACTGGTGTTGAAGTTAAGAAGGTGGTTATAACACTGAGGTGACATTGTTAATCGTTAAGATATCATTCTTATTGATCTATTCACTTTTATTTTGTTATGGTTGAGATTCTTGCACATATTGTAGTTGAGCCATGGGCTATTTGTTGTGGAAACATTGTAATTGTTGATTCTTTTGGCAAGTTGTGGCATATGGGCACTTGTGGTGCGAGTTGTGATTATGTTGTGATATTGATACACATGCGGTGGTATAAGGCTTGGGGTTGATACGCATGCGGCAAGATTAGGTGGCCTTGATACGCATGTTGCTAGTAGGGGAACTACTTGAAGCCACATGGTGGGATAAGGTGGCTAAAATGCGGATAGCTATTTCGGAAAAAATGATTTTGAAAACTAAATGTAAGGCTTCTGCAGTGATATAAGGAAAGATTGTGATTAAAATTGAGAAATGTGAATACGAGACGGTACCTCAATTGTGATTTTTGTTATATACGAGGCGGTACCTCGGTTTTGATTTTTTTTATATACGAGGCGGTACCTCGGTTGTGATTCTTTATGTATATGAGGTGGTACCTCATTTGTTATTATTGTTGTTTATCTCATTTTTTAAAGAGTTCTTAGTGGGAACACTTCTTGTTGTTTTACTCTTCCTTGTCTTATCAGTTGTATATCACCATTGTGGTTCTCTTTAATTTCTTACTTTATGTTATCTCTATGCCAACAATCCTGTCATTATTCTATGTTATTAACTTGTTTCATATTATTTATTTCACCGCCTTCTATCACTTCTCATTATTATGTTTTCATTTTGTTTATTATGTCCTAGTATGTGTCTTGACATGGCCTCATCACTACTCTACCGAGGTTAGGCTTGATACTTATCGGGTACCATTATGGTGTAATCATATTATGCTTCTGCACATTTTTGTCTAGATCCAGGTACGTTTGCCCATGATGGGCGTGAGTGTTTGATTGTAGCTGTTATCAGGAGACTTCAAGGTATACCTGTTTGGCTTCCGCAGGCCTCGGAGTCACCTTCCCTTAACTTTCATTTTGTTGTATTTCTTATTTCCAATAGTGTTGTAGTATATATTCCAGATTATTCTGTAGAGCTTATGATTCAATTCCATCGATTTTGGGAGAGATGTTGTTGAGATCTTATTTTGGGAGCTTTTTTAGTTTATCAGTCTTGCTTTAGTATTTTTGTTGATTATTTCCATTATTATATATTAGGCTTACCTAGTCTTAGAGACTATGTGCCATCATGACATCCTAAGGTGGAAAATTGGGGTCTTGACAGTAAGAGTGAATTATCCCCTTAGGTGTATTAATCTTTTTATGCTACTTGTTGTGGGAGATATGTACGCATGAGGTGAAGAGAGTCCGTACGTAGCTATATTCATGTTATATCCGAGTAGACTTACGTTCACATCATGCCTAAAATATGCTATTTGTATTTATCTTGTATATTTCGTTTCCTTAATTTATGACTAGGATTGAGGCTAGAATAAAATATTGAATGAGTCTCTTACTTTGCGAATTTGTGGAATATTTAATGAACAATAGATCAATGTCTTCTTAACCCGCATGTAATTTTGCAAGTGAGATAGTTTCTCTACTCTACTAGGATCAGGTCATTCGTCTCGGCAGGAATATAAAATATTCTAATGGAATGGGGTCGTTCGCCTCGGCATTGTTGTAAATTAATCTTATGGGATCAGGTCGTTCGTCTAGACAGTATGGTAATACTATTCATATGGGATCGGAACGTTTGCCTTTTAGTACTATGTATCATTATTCTTACGGGATCGGGCCGTTCATCTCGATAGACTCTCACATAATAATTGAGATTTGATTTGATATTGATATCAGTTGTGTTGACATTTTTAGTGATTTCATATGATCCATGTATGAAAATGTATTATTAAAGGTTATCTTTTTCGTTGTTACCGTTACATCCCATGTTTTCGTACATGGAAGTACGCCATAAGTAAGTTGATATAAGCTCAGAAATGAGATGTTACATTCCGCATTTTCGTAAGTTAATCGACGTAAGTTCGGGAATAACATTTATTTCGGGATTATAAGTATTACGCTATTTCGAACAAGTGATAAGTTAATTCGCGAAGGTGAAAGGGTAAGCAAATCGAAGAAAATGAATTTCGTCGAAGTTTGGCAATTTGGGGATAAAATACGGTCCAAGCTATAATATCCCGTATCATGGACTAGTGACATACAAGGTACCACATTAATATGATGGTAAGGTATATAAAGTGTGTTAAAAGTGATTAGTATTTTAAGTAATTTGAGATAATTCTTAATTATATGAGAAATTGATTAATTATTGGATTAGTGGGGAACTACCAAGTTAATTAATTAATTGGTAATTAATAAGATATTTTGGATAAACTCTTGAACAACCAACGTGGCAGCCCACAAAGTCACAAAAATGTGACTCTTAAAGCTCACCTATATGTGGCATATTAAGAATAATAGTTGGCTTAGTCATACAAAGAGTGGGGCCCACTCTCTTTAATAAAGACTTCAAATCATTAAAACACATATGTTATATCTACAATTTGAAGAGATTGAAAATTCTATATGGACTGAAAGCAAACTGATGAAGCTTCAAATACGTATTTGCAATTCAAATTTGCAACGAAGTTATATTGTGTAATCGTAACGGGATCTTGCGATTCTAAGAGAGAACAGTACAATCTTCTCAAGAATATCATATGGATTTTTCCCTACTTCGATCCGTCGTTATGTATTTTGTCGCAATCAACGTATCTTAGAGGGATTGCCAAGAGAATAGGCTCAGGTATGTTAAGGCTATCCCTTATTTCTTTTTGGCATGATCTATACGACACAAATGAAATGAGCAAATGCACAACTTCAATAAATGACTCTATTCATAGAAGTATTAGAGATGCCTATGTTCTTGAATTCCCATATGTCTTATTATTCTATTGTTTGTCCATGGGTCTCAGAAAATACGTAAGTTGATAAAGTTTGTTTCATGATATTAATTAGAAATATAATGGTCTTATGATGTTCCGAGAGATTTTATTGACGTACTTCTCATACATTGCATTTATTTACATTGACCCATGACCAGACGGCGTTATATACGCGTATATATATATATATATATATATATATATATATATATATATATATATGGGAAAAGATTACGGTATTATATACGCACCACCACCTGATTAGCTGGTATATGTCGATGATGTTGCCCACAGTGGCCGAGATGATATGACGGGATGCCCTCAGAGGCTTGACGATGTTATGTATACATATACCTATGCATGGTATGGCATTCATACGCATATGCACGACATTTTAAATATTAAATGATTCACACAGCTATCCATGTTTCTCTCATGTCTATTATTTAATAATTTTCATTACTTACATACTCGGTATATTATTTGTACTGACGTCCCTTTTACCTGGGGACGCTGCGTTTCATGCCCGCAGGTCCCGATAGACAGGTCAAAAGTCCTCCAAGTAGGCTATCAACTCAGCGGAAGATGTTGGTGCGCTCCATTTGCTCCGGAGTTGCTTATTTGGTCAGTATAATTAGGACATGTATTAATTGGTATGCCGGGGCTCAGTCCCGTCCTTTATGATACTTATGTACTCTTATAGGATTGTAGACATATTTCATGTATACAGATACTTGTATGGCCTTGTCGGCCTATGTTTTGAGTTTACAAATGATCAGGTTACCCTTATAGGCCCGTATGTCACATGTGTAAGTTTTTATATCAGGTTGGGTCGTCCTATATTGAGTATTCCCCCATGTTCATTCTGGTTAGCCTATGATGGCCCATTTTCCAATGAAAGTATGATAAGAGTGATATGTTATGTTGGTGTTATATTTCGCGTTTCTCGTACATTAAGGTTTCGTCTTCAGTTAATTGACATAGACTCGGGATGAGATTATCTTGAGGTTAGCATATTTATGCTACTTATAACAAGAAATAAGTAAGTGCCATAAAGAAAAGGGTACACGAATAAAAGAAAATGAGTTTCGTTGAAGGTTGTCGATTTAGGATAAAATACGATCCGAGCTATAATACACGATACTTATGAACTAGTACCATACAAGATACCATATGACCGTGATAGTATGATGTATAAATTATATTAAAAATAAGTAGAATTTTAAGTAACTTGACATAATTCTTAATTATATGGGTAATTGATTAATTATCGGATAGCGAGATAATACCTAATTAATTATTAATTATAGGATAAGATTAAAAAATCCTCCCCACCCTATATGGCAGCAAGCCACCACCCAAAACAAATGACTCATTAGTCATGTTGGGTAGGTGGCAATCAATTAAAAGAAACCTTCAACATTGGACAGAATGAAACAAATCCCTTAAAGAGTTCTTTTAAACATTATGAGGCTACATATCTTTGAAGAATTAAAAGATGCTTATCTTCAACATTTTGAGAGAATAAGAAAAGGCTTTACATGATACCTTCTGAAGCTAAAGTTGAAGGCACCTCAAGCCAACGTTGAAGGCCATCTGAAGCTAAGGGTCTTTAATAATTCAAACAGAGGTTTCGTGGTATCGTAAGCAATGTGAGATTTTGCAATTTTAAGGAAGTACGGTGTAAACCTTCTCAAGAATATTACACAGATTGTTTCCTACTCCGGGTATGTTAAGGCTAAGCTTTTCCTTCATTTTGGCATGATCTCGTAATTACACAAGTTTGATAACGAGGCATAAAGAAAAATT
Source organism: Nicotiana knightiana (assembly GCA_005239525.1). NCBI lineage: Eukaryota > Viridiplantae > Streptophyta > Magnoliopsida > Solanales > Solanaceae > Nicotiana > Nicotiana knightiana. The sequence goes on along the minus strand of ML373442.1, from coordinate 24,766 downwards.
CATGTCCCAGAATTTAGGTATATTTTTCCTAGTCTTTTAAGTACAATATTCAATTGAGTATTTCCTTCCTCCACTCAAGAGAGCAGAAATTCTATATATACAGTATTACAGTATTTTCATTACCATCAAGCTATAATCGATGGGCGGGTCCCTATTGGGCAACCTCTGATCAGATGGTAAGTTATATACCGAGCCTACTGTGGCCGAGTGCTTATGAGCGAGCCCAGTTGGTCGAGATATAGAGCCTAGTATGGCCGAGAGCCTATGAGCGATCCTACTACGGCAGAGCACCTTTATCGGTAAGCTCCATGTCCTTCGGAGTTACCGGGTCTAGAAGTTTTGTGTACATCTTGTGTATGTATGTAGATAGGTCATGGGTAGCTCGGGGACTTGTTCTGATCACAGCACATCTATCAGTGGAGGCTTGTAGACATATCCTGTCAGTTAGTGCAGTATGTTGGGCCTGTAGGTCCTGTATGTATATTTTGTTGGCTTGTCAGCATAGTAGTTACGACGGCCTGGCCGACCCAGCATTATGTTGACATTTAGTCAGCGTTAGTCTCTATTCAGTTTTATATTTTGTTTCACAAATTGTCTTGAAATGTGGCCCCTGGCCAACGTATGACATTATATGTCCAGAATTCCGGAGTCGCAAGTTGTTACGCAAGGATAGATGAGGCACCGAGTGCCTGTCGCGCCCCAGGCTCGGGGCGTGACAGCTGGTAATCGGTTGATTAAGGTATCGGGTGCCCGTCGCAGCCCATAGGTTTAGGTCATGACAGTTACTTGTTGTATTTAATACATGTCTACATTATGTATTTTATTATTTGACCACTAGTAAGTGTCAAGTTGACCCCTCGCCACTACTTCTTCGAGGTTAGACTATATACTTACTAGGTACGCGTTGATTTACGTACTCATGCTATACTTCTGCAGTGATTGTGCAGGTACTGAAACAGGTACTTCCAGTGATCACACGGGCACGTACACGTATTGCACGGAGAATTAGCGGCGATCTTCTTTCCATGCTCTGATCCGCAGCAACCAGATTCTCCCTCTACCTTATTTATTATTTCTGTCTATTTTATTTCAGGCAGTAGTTGTAGTAATTTTGTATATTCTTTAGATTGTTCATGCACTTGTGACACCAGGTTTTGGGGGCTATTTAGAGGTTATTCATCGGTGTACTTATTATTGTCACTGCGGGTTATGTAGTAGTCATACTTAGTATTTTTTTGGGAAATAAATGTGCATGTTTTCATGAGATCTTCTTCTGTTTGGTGTATTTAAGGAATTTTTTTTGATTTTTTCAAAAGTTAAAATGAATAAATAATTGGAGGTTCACATGTTGGCTTGCCTAACGGCGATGTTGGGCACCATCTCGACCAATTATGGGTTTTGGATAGTGACAGCTTAGTATCAGAGCCCTAGGTTCACATAGGTCTCCCGAGTCATGAGCAGGACTAGTAGAGTCTAGCGGATCAGTGCAGAGATATCCGTACTTATCTTCGAGAAGCTATATGGTGTTAGGAAAACTTCATTTTCTTCCTCTCATATCGAGAAGATGATATTTTGCAAAGTACCTTTCTTTTATTCTCTCACAAATGGTAAGAACGTGTGCTACGGCTGTACTTGGTTGTAGAGGGATGCTCCAGTGGTTATCAGAGGCAGAGGCCTAAGGAGGGCCACAACTCCTCCTAGAGGACGAGAACGTCCTACAATTAACCTAGTAGTACCACTAGTGGATCTAGTGGAGGATCCTGTTATTGAGGAGTATGATGAGGTACCTATAGCTTAGCCAACCCTAGCGTATGTTATGACTGCACCCGGCTTTTAGGATATCATAGGTCGTATGCTGCAGTTCATGGATTAAATGACCCAGACCGCGCTATTTCCGGCTGATCCAGCCACATATCAGGTGGTAGGGGGAGCACAGACTCGTACCGCTCATGCTCCAGGTCATGTAATTGTCATTTACCAATACCCATGTGCACTACCTACGAGTGAGGCTCAGCCGGTTGCATCAGTTAAACCATAGGCCGGACCGACCACAACTGTTAAGGAGCGAAAGCATCTAGACAAATGGACTACACTTCGTCCTCTTGTCTTTGCGAGTGAGGGTCAGAGGACCCACAAGATTTCATTGAACGTTACAAGGAGAGGCTACGTAATATGAGTATATCGGAGTCCAACGGGGTGGACTTCACCACATTTCAGCTAGAGGGCAAGTCCTGTAGATGGTGGCAGGCTAGTGTGTTCACCTTCCTTTACTTGGGAACAGTTTCCATATCTTTTCCTGGAGAAATACATACCACATTCAGAGAGATAGAGAGAGGAGCTTCAGGGTCAATTTGAGCGGCTCCGTCAGGGTTATATGCCTATGGCCGACTAGAAGGTGAGATTCACTACTTTTATCATCATGCAGCTATCAGGCTCCCCACATATGCAGAGAGGGTACGAAGATCTATTGCAGGTCTGCACCCTGAGATTGAGGTTTCTATGGCTCGTGAGGCAGAGATGGGGACTCAATTCCTTCAGGTTATGGAGATATCTCAGAGGATCGAATATATCTGTAACCAGAGTAGAGAATTGGTGTCGAGGGATAAGCGGCCTCGAAATTTTGGTAGATTTAGTGGTTCATCATCTGGGGCAGGGGTCAGTTCATGAGGAGCCAGTCTAGCAGGCCCATGTATTCAACACCATCACTTTCTCGGAGTGCTCCAACATGACCCTACTTCAGTGTTATTCCATAGAGTAATTACCGTTCTGCAACTGTTCAAAGTTTCTATAGTGGGTATTGAGGATGTCAGGGACAGACCTCGAGTCAGTAGTTCACCACTCAAATAGGTTGTTTTGAGTGCGGGGAGTTGGACCAAGTCAAGATGTTTTGTCCCAGAATGCGGGTCAAGGTAGTGCAGCATGACCATCAGCCCATAATTACGACACCATCTACTGCACCGCCTGGCCGGCCGACCAGAGGCGGAGGGCAGACGGGTAGGGGTCTCCCTAGAGGTGGAGGCCATTCAGGTGGTACTCCGGCTAGATTCTTTGCCTTCCCAGCCAGGCCAGAGGCAGTTTCCTCTGATATAGTGATCACATACTATGTCTCTCTGCCATAGGGATGCTTCGGTATTATTTGATCCAGGGTCTACTTATTCCTATGTCTCTTTTCTATTTGATCCTTATCTGGATGTATGTCATGATTCCTTAGGTGTTCTCGTATATATATCCACGCCAGTGAGTGATTTTGTTGTTGTAGACTGGGTTTACCGGTCCTTTGTAGTGACTTTCTGTGGTTATGAGACCAAAGAGGATCTCTTATTACTCGATATGATTGATTTCGAGGTTATCCTGGGCATGGACTGTTTGTCTCAGTACCATGCCATTCTCAATTTCCATGACAATAATGTTACCTTAACGATGCCTGTGTTGCCCAGATTGGAGTGGAGAGGTTCATCCGTTGGTACTTCTAGCCGGGTTATTTTTTTCTTGAAGGCTCGACATATGGTCGAGAAGATTGTTTGGCCTATAAGGCCTTTACTAAATATACCACTACAGAGACTCCCATAATAGATTTAGTGTCGATGGTACGGGAGTTTGCCGATGTATTTCCTGCTGATCTACTAGGTAAGCCACCGGACCAGGATATCGATTTTGTCACGACCCAAACCGATGGGCCGCGACGGACAACTGGTACCTTACTCAACCTAGTACTAACATAATATATCTTTTGTATCATTCTATTATAGGTAAATGAACCGGAGTAAATCATGAGGGAATAAACTTATACATATGACATATTGGCCTATAAGGCCAAAACGATTACTCATACACTGAATATAGGCCGACAAGGCCATAAAATTTTTCATATACATGACATATGTCTACAAGCCTCTAAGAGTCATAAACGTCATAAGGCCGGGATAGGGCCTCGATATACTAATCAATATGTGTCCAATGCATACTGACCAAATAGGCAACTCCGGAGCAACTGGAGCGCACCAACACCTTTCGTTGAGTTGATAGCTTACTTGGAGGGCTCGTAACCTGTCTATCGGAAACTACGGGCATGAAACATAGCGTCCCCAGGCAAAGGGACGTCAGTACAAATAATGTACCGAGTAGGTAAGGAATGAAAATCAGTAAATAATAGACATGAGAGAAACATGGAGTAAAAACTCAACATGTATATCTGAATAACTCTGTAATCATGAATTACTTATAATGTCATGCATATGCGTATGAATATCATGTCGTGCGTAGATAAATCTATTCATAACATCATCAAGCCTCTGAGGATATCCCATTAAATCATCTCGACCACTGTGGGGAATATACCAGCTGATCAGGTGGTGGTGCATATATAACGTCGTAACCTTTTCCCATATCCCATATACATATATATACACAAATATACGCATATATAACGATATTTGGTCATGGGTCAATGTAAATAAATGAAATGCATGAGAAGTACCAATAAAATCTTTCGGAGTGTCATAAGACCATTATGCCTTTGATTAATATCATGAAATAAACTTTATCAACTTACGTATTTTCTGAGACCCATTAACAGACAATAGAATAATAAGATATATGGGAATTCAAGATCATAGGCGCCTCTAATACTTCTATGAATAGAGTTATTTATGGAAGTTGTGCATTTTCTCATTTCGTTTGTATTGTATGGATCATGCCAAAAAAAAAGGGATAGCCTTAACATACCTGAATCGATTCTCTTAACAATTCTTATAACATACGCCAATCGTGGCAAAACACGTAACGGAAATATAGAATTAGGGAAAAATCCGTACGATATTCTTGAGAAAGATTGCACCATACTCCCTTAGAATCGCAAAATTCCGTTGCTATAATATTACATAGTATAACTTCTTTTGCTGAAAATTCGTTTCTTAGTAGGTGTAAAACATCTCCATTTTTGTAATTTTGATCATAATATTGCATAAGTTTTCTTGCTGAAGTTCATCAGTAACTTGAAGATGAAATATCTTTACTTTTATCAATTAAAGAAGTGATTTGATGACATTCTTTAATCCCAAGAGATAAGGTGCTCATCTCTTGAATTGTTTCTACCTTGCAAGGTGATTCAAGGGTCACCTAATATATTTTCGTGTTGCTGCCACGTTTTGCCTTAGTCTTTATCTATAAGACTTTAATTAATCAACCACTAATTATTAACTAACTTGTTAATTTCCCCAAAATACCAATAATTCACATAATTAAGGATTATCTCAAATTACTTAAAATACTACCCACTTTTAACATACCTTATACACCTTACTATCATGGTCATGCGGTACCTTATATGGCACTAGTCCATAAATATCGAGTATTTTAGCTAGGGCCGTATTTTATCCCAACATGTCAAACTTTGACGAAAATTTATTTTCTTTGATTTGCTTATCCTCTCACCTTCACGAATTTACTCATCACTAGTTTGAAATAGCATAATGCTTATAACCTCAAAATAATCTCATTCCCGAACTTACATGATTAGCTTACGGTGAAACTTTAACGTACGAAAATGCTAAAGGTAACATCTCATTTTCGATCTTATATCAATTTACTTATGGCGTACTTCCACGTACGAAAACATGGGGTGTAACATCATTCCCCCTTTTGGAACATTCGTCCTCGAATGTTGACTGATGCACTTATCATTTTCATGACTTATGCATTTCGAATACTTTAGTACTCTCCTTTCCATCTAGGCAATTGTTCTGTGAATAATTCCAAAGGCCAAGGCATTCCCCTCTTTAGGCCTCTTTCTCACACCATGACTTACGGTCAGAATCCTCCAATCTCGTAATTGTCGTTCCCTTCTATCATGCAGCCTGTACGACTTCGACCTTGTAAGTGCACCTATGCGATTATTCTCCCTTTTTTCCTCCAGCTTTTGGACAATCTCTAGGCCTCACTTTGTAAACCTATACAGATATTGACAAGATGTCCCTCTAGGCATCTATAGCTATACTGAAGTTCTTCGCTCGGTACTTTGTTGAACTTACGAATAATGATATACCTTATTTCGTAGATCCGTTTATCGATCTGTATGACTTTACTGCCATAACTCTTACTTTGATTTATCGTTACTAAGGTTTGCTACCAAACTCAAGGTTACTCTCGTTGCTTATCCTATATGTATAAATCTATGTCCTTTAATGTTTTTTTATTATTGTTCATATTAAAAATTACGGCCTAATATCCCCTTATACTTTATGACTTTTGTCCATCCATTGTCAATTCACCTTAATGTTGAGGTATCATCTATCACGAATAACTTGATCCCTTATGTAACACTGTCGCTACGGCTCACGTCTCATCGTGGAACATTTGAAGTGATTTCCTTGATCCGCCTGGTGGTGATACGATACTATACTTCCATGATCATATTTCATAGCATCCCAATGTGATTTTTACCTTACGTGGGTATTTTAATCCTATACAATTCATGAAATCGTTACGCAATTGAAGGCCCAAACGTCATCCTTTATTTGTCACAATTACACCCTCATTCTAGTATCAGGGCAACATTCCATGTCTTTTAAATGCTACTAGTCTTAGACTCCTTTAAGTTCATTCAGGCAATATTGAGCTTTCTAAAACTTAGAGAAACCATCAGCTCTCTTATTTTCATGGGCTTAATCCTAAGGAGTTATCCATTCTCATCACCTTCTTACTCGCCCTTTATTATCCTTACTCCTGTCTTCCTAAAACCTTTTCGCTTTACCATACTTTAGCTTGCGACCTACATGTATTCATTTATACTACTCGGAACCTTTCTTCAACTTGCTTGCATCACAGATTTCCTTATGTTATTCTGGAACTCAAGCAAGACATCACATGTTCCCAAACTCTTATTTTGCTCTCTTAACTAGACCTCTCGATACCTATAAACCATAGGTTGGAAGATATGTTACTGACAGTGCCGCTATCATTCCTAGATATTGAATCCCCGCGCTTCTAGCCTTTTATCCGAAGTATGGACTATTCACAACCATCTGCATTTGAGTATTTCGTACATTGTTCACCTTTACCTTACTACCTTAAAATCTTGCATCGTACCTTCTATCTCTTTCATGAACTCCCTTCCACATAAGTATAATTCACGTCCATAACTTGAAGCTCTATTATAACAGTTGCACTTCCGGTGTATACACAATCCGGTGGGAGCTTCATACTGACTCCTTATGAGCCTGGTACTTCTTCTAACTGGCTTTATCGTAGAACCATTATAGAATATGGCTATTGTACTATCTCTCTTGTACCTTTGATATCTAAGAGTAATCCTGCAATATTCTCAGTCATGAGGTCTATAAATTTCCTGGGTCCAATAATCAGATTCCTGATTTACTTCATTGATGTAACTATTTAGTTTCCTCCTCCTTCTGATCAGCCTTTATGCTTTACCTATCTTTCGATCTGCGGCTCATGGCATTACTTGAGACTTTAATGGATGCTATGGAATATCCAGGATACAATCTTCTAACAATTCAATCCTCTGTCTACGACCTGGACTCAATTCTTTCTTTAACTTATACCAGAGTCTTCCACGGCTGTATGATTGTCAACATATATGATGCATGGACAATACTCGGAACTATTGAGTGCATTCATATCATAACTAAATCTAGATCATTGATCGAATAATTCCTTTCGTTCCTTCTCAGCTTTCTTTAAACTTAAGAAATTACTTTTCCTGGTCTTTCTACCACTTGTTGCATAAATACTTGGCTTATCTTAGTGCCCACACATATTGGAATTCCATAAAACCCGTACGATCTTAAATATCACTTTTTGACTTTATTTCTTCTTCCCGTCCATTGGCCACGATAGGTGCCACTTTCTTAAGGAGTGCATATGATGGTATTGTGAGACTGTTGTTATAAGACCATTTCCTCTTTTGGTCACTATGCTTAGGTTGAAGCCTTCTTCTTTATTCTCTCAGCTAGCCTTTCGTTGTAGTATTTAGTGAAGACCCTCTGACTCTTGTAAAGCTGCAAGCTTATTAAATCGTATACTCGACGGACCTTTTGATGTCCTTCCTTGTCTATAGTTATCCGTAGTTGCTTACCTCCACGCCCTTGTGCTTATAGGGTTGCTTCTGGACTAATATTTTGACTGTCTTCCCGGTGGCACTCTCTTTTATTCTGTAACACTCATATGGTACTTTTAACTACCCCGACTCCTTATCTGAATATTTCTCAAGTATTACAATGTTATAACTGCAAGAATGAATTCACCATATTAGGTTTCACTATGTTTATCTTGCACGATCTGCTGATTTGTCTGTATCCTCTTTCTAGCCATAACTAGGCTCTTCCTGAATAAACTTCTAACTGCTTGTTGGCCCATTCTCATATCAATATTCCACGTAAACTTTCTTAGGTTATTTCCTTTGTCTTAACTTGCCTCTCGCACTAGCGCTTTTTTTTCAATACCATCCCGGGCCGGGACCTTACTTCCTCTCCTTGACGCCGTGCTTGCATAATATTCTGGAATCATAGCATATCTATAGGATTTTGATAAGTGCAATCTCATTTTTATCGCATACTTCCTTTACCATTCCATAATTACTAGAATCACTTAATTCTGACTTAACGCCACATCACTCCATATTCCCCCCTTTAGGGGAGTACTGAGAGTTGGAGCTACGACGAACTACCTATAGATGTTTTACCTTATCATCTTTGGCATCTTTTCACATCATCGATGACCCTTACTGGCCTTGTGTCAATCCTTCTGTACCAAGGATAACAAAATTCCTTACTCACGAGGGTGACACTTAGTGTAACTGGCACACATAATCCCTTAAGCTTAACTTTGCTCACATTACTTGCTTTAGGGAAGCGTCTTCCTGAATGACCTTTAAAGATTATTCTTCTGTCATCCATTCTATTATTTCCATAATGCAATCTCTGAAATTCTCATGATGCCGACTATTATCAAATCACTCAGTCCCTAATTCATGTTTAGCTTATCTTCTTCACTAGCCCATACTGATTTCCAGTACCCTGGGTTCTAACTTTTCCTTCTTGAAATTATGTTAGAGTCACGAACTTCTTTCTCAAAATGAGGATATGATTTTATGGCCCATACTCTTTTGTTGTCTCAAGGCCTATCACCTCTTCTCTTTTCCTTCCCTTGACTATAGACTCTGCAATACTGTCATTTTTTTTATCTACCGTTGTCATCAATGTATCACATCTTACTCACAATAATTTATTAACTCTCTTCTTATGGAGCTAACATTTATGTGTATCACACAAACATTCTTTTGCTTTTAGCTCCCCGTTGCTCCATCCACTAGCTCTTCGAGTTGCCTAGCATTCTCTCTCTACTAAGGTAATATTTATCCCTTCAGGACTTCAGTGCCCATCTTTGTAGTATTCACATCTAGCTGTACTATTTTAGAGTACACCATCTGGGTGTCTCACAAGGAGATCTATCAGCTTTTTTGTAATATCCTTCGGAAATGTCAACTACCACTAACAATCCATCCACCATTTTGGGTTACTCTAACCCCATCCGGATCCTGATATCTCGTCCTTCTCTTAAACCGTATTTGTTAGCTCCCATAGGGCATATTGGTGTGGCCAATTGTGCATACCTCCGTCACTATTGAAGGTAACTCAAAATTCTTGTATTCCTCTGCCTGAGTTGAAAATATTGTTAACCTTCATTAACAGGGTGCCTCGTACCCTTCTTCATCTTGCTTCTTTTGCTTCTAGAGACTTGTATTTATCTTCTGAATCTCTCATTGACTTTCACCATAAAGGTGGATAGATATTCTTGCCTTAAGGCTCCTTATCAAGAGGCTTATACGTCTTAGTACATACATGATCTACTGAAGACCTTACACTTATTTATCAGAAGCATCATTAAAAATCAAGTTCTTCTGACTCAATTGTTCCATGGTCACATTCAATCTATTACCACCTATCTTTGTGGATGTAGGCATCGTCGTATTATGAATAAGATGAGTTTAGGAAATTGAGTTCTTACAACTGAGCTCTACCACACGATCTAGAGTAAGAATAAAGAGTGACAGTCCTAAATGCCCTATAGCCTCCTTCTTATAAGTGTGGTGCACGACACACCCATAAACAAGACTCTACTAGACACGGCTTATAGAATCCCTAGGACAGAACTGCTCTGATACAACTTCTGTCACGACCCAAACCGATGGGCCGCGATGGGCACCCGATACCTTACTCAACCGAGTACCAACGTAACGTATCTTTTGTATTATTCTATTATAGGTAAATGAACCGGAGTAAAGCATGAGGGAATAAACTTATACATATGACATACTAGCCTATAAGGCCAAAATGATTACTCGTACACTGAATATAGGCCGAAGAGGCCCTACAATCATTCATATACATGACATATGTCTACAAGTCTCCAAGAGTACATAAATGTCATAAAACCGGGACATGGCCGCGACATACTAATCAGTACGTGTCCAATGCAAATTGACCAAATAGGAAACTCCGGAGCAAATGGAGCACACCAACACCTTTCGCTGAGCTGATTGCTTACTTGGAGAGCTCATAACCTGTCTATCGAAACCTGCGGACATGAAATGCAGCGTCCCCGGGCAAAGGGACGTCAGTACAAATAATGTACCGAGTATGTAAGGAATGAATATCAGTAAATAATAGACATGAGAGAAACATGGAGTAAAAGACTCAACATGTATATCTGGATAAATCTGTAAATCATGAATTACTTATAATGTCATGCATATGCGTATGAATATCATGTTGTGCATAGATACATGTGTTCGTAACATCATCAAGCCTCTGAGGTCATCTCATCATATCATCTCGGCCACTGTGGGCAAAATCATCAACATATACCAGCTGATCAGGTGGTGGTGCGTATATAACACTGTAAAATTTTTCCATATATATATACGCGTATATAACACCATCTGGTCATGGGTCAATGTAAGTGAATGCAATGTATGAGAAGTACGTCAATAAAATTTTTTGGAGTGTCATAAGACTATTATGCCTTTGATTAACATCATAAAATAAACTTTATCAACTTACGTATTTTCTGAAACCCATGAACAGACCAAAAAATAATAAGACATATGGGAATTCAAGAACATAGGCACCTCTAATGCTTCTATGAATAGAGTCATTTATGGAAGTTGTGCATTTCTCGTTTCGTTTGTATCGTATGGATCATGCCAAAAAGAAAGAAGGAATAGCCTTAACATACCTGAGTCGATTCTCTTAACAATCCTTCTAACATACGGCAATCGCGACAAAACACGTGACGGCAAGATTGAATTAGGGAAAAATTCGTATGATATTCTTGAGAAATATTACATAGTACTCCCTTAGAATCACAAAATCTAGTTGATATAATATTACATAGTATAACTTCTTTTGGTGAAAATTCATTGTTTGGTAAGTGTAAAACATCTCCATATTTTTGTAATTTTGATCATAATATTGCATAAGTTTTCTTGCTGAAGTTCATCCATAACCTGAAGATGAAATATCTTTATTTTTGTCAATTAAAGAAGTGATTTGATGACATTCTTTAATCCAAAGAGATAAGGTGCCTATCTCTTGAAGTGTTTCCACTTTGCAAGGTGATTCAATAGTCATCTAATATATTTCCATGTGGCTGCCACGTTTTGCCTTAGTCTTTATCCAAAAGACTTTAATTAATCAACACTAATTATCAATTAACTTGTTAATTCCCCCGTTATCCAATAATTCACATAATTAAATATTATCTCAAATTACTTAAAATACTACCCACTTTTAACATACCTTATACACCTTACTATCATGGTCATGTGGTACCTTGTTTGGCACTAGTTCATAAATACCGGGTATTTTAGCTCGGGCCGTATTTTATCCCAACATGTCAAACTTTGACGAAAAGTTATTTTTTTTATTTGCTCATCCTCTCACCTTCACGAATTTACTCATCACTTGTTTGAAATAGCATAATTCTTATAATCTAAAAATACTCTCATTCCCGAACTTATATGATCAGCTTACGACGAAACTTTAACGTACGAAAATACGGAAGGTAACATCTCATTTTCGAGCTTATATCAATTTACTTATGGCGTACGTCCACGTAGGAAAACATGGGGTGTAACAGATTTTAGCATTGTTTTAGTGTCAGGCGCCTAACCTATCTCTATTTTGCCTCATCACATGGCTCTGAATGAGCTGAGGGAGTTGAAGGAGCAACTTCAGGAATTACTTGAGAAGGGGTTCATCAGGCCAAGAGTGTCGCCTTAGGGCACACCGGTGTTATTTGTGAAGAAGAAGGATGGGAGTATGCAGATGTGCATTGATTACCGCCTGCTGAACAAAGTCACAATCAAGAATAAGTACTTGTTGCCATGCTTTAAATTCTCCAAGCTACGAAGAAATAAAATATATACCATTTGATCCCTCTATCAGCCAAAAAATATTAATTGTGATAAAATATATCATCGAGGAATTTCACTTTATCATGAATCCGTTGATTCTATATGACTTATTACTACTCCCCTGCACTTTATTCGTACATAGAGTGGGGTGGGGGAAATGGAATTTTATTTTTTATTTCACAAATGGGCATGTTGATCATATATCTATATACAGATAGATAGATCGACCGGTGAATTAGCACCTGAGATCTTTCTACAGATAGTGGGTGTATCCACCCCTATGGTCGTGTTCTATTCAGAGGAATAAAATAAAAATAGTCTTTCGGAGAGATGGTTGTGCGGTTTATATCCCCGTTCTCGAAGATTTAATTGAGATTTGGGTATCATCTGCTGAAGATTCATGCTTCAGATATTTCGAAGACGGCTTTCTGGACTAGATATCGGCACTATGAGTTTCTAGTAATGTTCTTCGGCTTGACTAACACCCCGGCGGAGTTTATGGTTGATAAATCAGGTGTTCAGTCCATATCTCGACTCTTTTTTCATTGTCTTTATTGATGACATATTGATTTACTCGTGTAGTATGGAGGAGCATGAACATCACTTAAGGTTAGCGCTTCAAACCTTGAGGGAACAAAAGTTATATGCTAAGTTCTCCAAGTGCGAGCTCTAGTTAGATTTTGTGGCTTTCATGGGGATGTTGTATCAGACAAAGGTATTAAGGTGCATCGCAAGAAGGACGAGGTAGTTCGGAGTTGGCCTCGTCCTACTATAGCGACCGAGATTAGGAGTTTCCTGGTGCTAGCAAGTTATTATCGTCCATTTGTGGAGGGCTTCTCATCTATTGTAGCTCCTTTGACTAGATTAACCCATAAGGATGCTTAGTCCAGATGGTCCGATGATTCTTAGGAGAGCTTTCAGAAGCTCAAGACCGCTTTCACTATAACATTAGTGTTGGTTTTGCCCTCCGGTTCAGGGATGTATAATGTGTATTGTGACGCTTCACGCATTGGTTTAGGTTGTGTATTAATGCAGGAGGGTAGCTTATTGCATATGCCTTACGTCATCTGAATCCCCACGAGACGAATTATCATGTGCACGATTTGGAGTTGGCTGCAATAGTTCATGCCTCAAGATCTAGAGGAATTATCCTTATGGGGTGTCCTAGGATGTTTACACCCATCACCGCAGTTTGCAACATTTGTTTAGGTAGAGGGATCTTAATCTGAGGTAGCGCAGGTAGCTTGAGTTAGTGAAGTATTATGATATCATCATTCTCTATCATCCGGGCAAGGCAAATGTGGTCACGCATGTCTTGAGCAGCAAGGCCGAGAATATGGGTTGTTTGGCATTTATTTCAGCGAAGGAGAGGCCATTGGATTTAGACATCTAGTCCTTAGCTAAGAAACTTTCAAGGTTAGATATTTCAGAACCCAATCAAGTTATTGCATGTGGTGTGGCTTAGTATTCTTTATTCGAGCGGATTAAGGCTCGTCAGTATGATGATCTGCATTTGTGGTCCGTAGAGATACGGTGCTACGGGGTGATGCCAAGGAGGTAACTATCGGTGATGATTTTGTTCTACGATTCCAGGGTCGCTTATGTGTTCCTAATTTTGATGGACTGAGGGAGACGATTCTATAGGAGGCACGCAGTTCGCGTCATTCTATTCATCCATGTGCTACAAAGATGTATTGTGACTTCAGGCAACATTACTGGCGGTGGCTGATGAAGAAGGACATAGTTGAGTATCTGGCGAGATGCCTAAATTGCCAACAGGTTAAGCATGAGCACCAGAGGCCAGGTGGCCTACTTCAGCAGATAATTATACCAGAATGGAAGTGGGAGTGCATCACTATGGACTTCGTTGTTTGGTTGTCGTTGATGTTGAGGAAATTTGTTGTCGTTTGGGTTATTGTTTACTGACTGACTAAGTCGACACGCTTTATTTCGATAGTGACTACGTACTCTTCAAAGAGGTTGGCCTAAATTTACATTCAGGAGATTGTCCGGTTGCATGGTGTGCCAATTTCCATCATTTCAGATAGATGCCCTCAGTTCACTTCACATTTCTGGAGAGCAGTACAGAGTGAGTTGGGTACTCGGGTAGAGCTCAGCACGACCTTTCATTCACACACCGACGGGCAGTAGGAGCGGACAGTGCATATTCTAGAGGATATGCTCAAAGCATGTGTGATTGACTTTGGAGGGTAGTGGGATTGATTCTAACCTTTGGACGAGTTTACTTATAACAACAGTTATCAGTCCAGCATTGAGATGGCTCCATTTGAGGCCTTGTATGATTGGCGATGTTGTCCCCCCCCCATCCCATCGATTGGTTTGACCCTGCTGATGCTAGGTTATATGGTATAGATTTGGTAAAGGATGCCTTCGATAATGTAAAGTTGATACAGGAGCGACTTAGAATATCTCACTCTAGACGGAAGAGTTACGTGGATCAAAAGCATGTGATTTATCCTTTATGGTGGGAAAGAAGGTTCTCTTGAAAGTCTCGCCGATGAAGGGTATCATGAGGTTCGGAAAGAAGGGCATGTTGATTCCGAGGTTCATCGGTCCATTTCAGGTGTTGGAGCAATTTGAAGAAATTGATTACAGGTTGGCTTTGCCTCCCAGTCTATCGGGAATTCATCAAGTTTTCCACGTGTCTATTGTAATGACCCGACCGGTCGTTTTGCATTCTAGAACCCCGTGCCTTTTAATGAGACTTCCCGTTGTTGCTTTTACTGATTTATGACTTGCAGGGATGAGTGGTTCGAGGTTTTGAGGAGTTTGGAGTGGTATAGGAACGCTTTGTTCCTTAAGGTTGGCCTTTAAGGCCAAGTTTAACTTCGGTCAACATTTTTAGTAAACGACCTCGGAATCGAGATTCGAAGGATCGGGTAGGTTGGTATGATGATTTCGGACTTGGGCATGTGTTCGGAACGGGTTTTGGATGACCCGGGGGCTTTTCGGCGCCTAATAGTGAATTAAGGTTTCCTTAAGTTCAAACTTGAGGTTTGGAATGTGTTTTTGTGTTAACGAGATCCAAATGGAATTCCGAGACCGAGAATAGTTCTGTTATGTCATTTATGACTTGCTCGCAAAATTTTGTGTCATTACGAGTAGTATAGGTAGGTTCGACGTATTGAAAGCGAATTCATGAACTTAAAGTTCTTAAGTTTGATCCAATAGGTTTTGGGGTATGATTTTTAGATTTAGCGTTGTTTCGGACGTTCCGAAGGCTCAAACGAGTCTGTATTATGACCTAGGACTTGTTGGTATATCTGGACGGGGTCTCGGGTGGGCCCAGATGCCATTTGGGCATCAAGCGACGCAAACACCAGCCTTAAATAACTGCTGGTGCACTAGATCTTGTGCGACCGCACCTTCGGAGGGCAAGTCGCAGGTGAGAGACCGCTTCTGCGGTCCCAGCCTCACAGGTGCGACGCCTGAGGGAGCTGCCCATTTCGGCAGATGCAGACTCCTTTTCGCAGAAGCGGAGCCGCAGGTTAGGACTCCGCTCCGCAGGTGCGAAGCCAGGCCCCCTTCCCCTTCTCCGCAGATGCAAGATTTTTCTCGCAGATGAGAGACCGCAGGTGTGGTCCTCAAGCTGCAGGTGCAAAAATCCTGTAGGCAATGAGCTTCATTTTAAATATGGGACTTAGCCATTTTGAACACTTTTCTTCATCTTTGGTCAATTTTGAGAGCATGCAAGGAAGGTATTTGACCTAGCTACTGTAAGGTAAGCAATTCCTACTATAAATTTAGCTTAATACTTGAATTTTTAGGTAGATTAACACATCAAATTAGTGGAAATCATGGGTTTAGGGTAAAACCTAGGTTTTGACAAAAATAGGAAATTACCAAGAAATTTGTTAAGGAATCATACAAAAACTATATAATATTGATCCTTAGGCCATGGGTGATTGTTTCCTTCAAAAATTTTCGGAACCTGAGCATGTGGGCCCGGAGGTGTATTTTAGGATTTTCCCAATTTAGGTTGAAATGATCATTTAAGTAGGAGAATTAAGGACTTTGGAGCATATACTGATTTATTTATGCAATATTTGACTAGTTTCGAGTCCTTTGGCGACGAATTTAGAGTTTAGGGTGCATTCTTGACCCGGGAAGTAGACTTGACACGAGGTAAGTCTCATTTCTAACCTTGTAAGAGGGAATTTTTCCCATAGGTAAAATAAATGATTATGTGTTATTGTTTGTGGGGGACTACGTATGTGCGAGGTGACGAAAGTCCGTGCGTAGTGACTATTATTGTTATGTCCGGGTAGTTAGGCCCACACCATGCCATGTGAATTTCATTAACTTGAGTTATATGCTTTTAACTTCACTGTATGCAACTTTGTTTCAAGAAAACCGAGAATTTGGTGTTTTAAAAGAATTGTTATTTGGAAAGGATTTAAAGAAAGATGTTGTGTTTGTATGCGACCACTTCGCAATTTATATCCTGTGAGCAGAGTGATTATTTCCCCTGCTCTCATGGGAGCAGGTCGTACGCCACGGCAGGTCAATAGATGCATCTATGGTTCGCGTCGTTCGACCCTTTGGCAGTGCACAGTTATTATTATTATGTTGGCCCAGGCTGGATGTCCTTACTCCACTATGTGCATGCTATTTGCTTGATGCTTTTATGACTGTTGAGCTGTGAAATATCCTGGAAAAACGAACTGAAAACTTGTATATTGGTGCTTCACCACGTATTTGGATTTTGATTATGATTCGATATTTATTTCTTTACTATCCATGCTTACCTGTTGTCCTCTTTTAAAATATAACCTAAATATATTGTTTGAACCCTAGTAAGTGTCAAGTCGACCTCTCGTCACCACTTCTTTGAGATTAGAGTAGATACTTACTGGGTTCATATTATTTTATGTACTCATGCTACACTCTGTACTTAATTATATAGGATCTGAGGCAGGTGCATCTGGGTATCAGTCCGGAGCTCGTTCCTCAGTTATATCCAGTCAAGGCTTCACGGTGAGCTGCTTCTCCTGGCGATCTCCAATAGCACTTTGGAGTTATTCCTTTTTCATTTCTTTCTATACCTACTCAGACAGTAGGACAGACTTTTATTCTTTTGATATTATTCTACTAGATGCATGTAGACTTGTGACACTAGTTCCTGGCACACACGCTAGTAGACATTAGTTTGGGCTGTAAATATTAAATTATGACTTTTATGGCCATCTCTGTTTAAGATGGACTAATTTATCCTTTTCTACTTAATGTCTCAAAACTAAGTCAAGTAAGTATTGAAAATGTTTTGGTAAACTACATAAAACTCACTAGTAGATTGATGATGGCTTGCCTGACTGCGGGGTTGGGCACCATCGTGACCTTAGTTAAGATTTGGGTCGTGACAATATGGTATCAGAGCTCTAGGTTCACGTAGGACTCACAAGTTACGGGAAAACCCAATAGAGTCTTGCAGATCGGTACGGAGACGTCTGTATGTATCTTCGAGAGGCTATAGGGTGTAGGAAATCTCTCTTTATTCATCTTCTATCGTGAAGTTGATGGTATACTAAATCTCACTATTCTATTCTCTCAAAAATGGTGAGGATGTGCGCAACCAACGTTCCGGACCCGAGGGGGGGCGCTACCCCTGTCATCCGAGACTGTGGTAGAGGCCGAGGGAGAGCACCGGCCTGAGATAGGGGACGATGGCATCCCAAAGCTGTACTAGTTACATCCCTAGCGGATCCCGTAGAGGATCCCATCACTGAGGAGCAGGGCGAGGTTCCCGCAACAGATCCTGCCCCTTTGGACTTTATGACAGCGCCAGGATTTCAAGAGGTCATGGGTCGTATGATGTTGTTCATGGACACTATGACTGAAGTTGGTTTATTTCAAGCAGATCCATCCACATCTCAAGCGGGAGGGGGAGCACAGACCCCTACTGCACAGGCCGCCGGATATGCAGCAGCAGTATATCAGACCCGGGGTACACTGCCCGTGGGCGGAGTCCAGCCAGCCGCAGTAGCACCTGATATTAGACCAGCTGCGGACGGTGATCCGCAAAAGTTATTAGACAGGTGGACCAGACTGCAGCCTCCTGTCTACGAAGGCGAGCGTCATGAGGACGCACAAGATTTTATTGATAGGTGTAGGGATAGACTGCACAACATGAGGACACTGGAGTCTCATGGAGTTGACTTCACTACTTTTCAGCTAGAGGGCAGGGCTCGTAGATTGTGGCAGGCCTATATTCTTGGCAGACCGACAAATTACCCTCCCATAACTTGGGAGCAGTTCACTTGGCTGTTCCTTGACCGGTATAGTCCACCCTCTGAGAAGGAAGAGCTGTGGTATCAGTTTGAGCAGCTGGAGCAGGGTCAGATGTCAGTGACCGACTACGAGGCTAGGTTTTTTGAGCTGTCTCGTCATGCACTCATGATACTTCCTACTGACGCAGAGAGAGTGTGGAGATTTATAGCTGGGTTACATCCAGGTATTAGGGCCAACATGGCCCGAGAGGTGGAGATGGGGACTCCTTATCAGTTTGTGGTAGAGATTGCTCGCAGGCTAGAGGGTTATCGGTCGAGGAGCAGAGAGTAGGGGCAGCAAGATAAGAGAGCTGGATTTTTTGGTGATTTCAGAAGTGCTCCAGCTAGGGTCAGAGGTAAGTTTGGTAGGGGCCAGACCAGTAGGCCCCCATATTCAGCACCCCCACCACCTCCACGAGGTGTTCCAACGAGGCCTTATTTCAGCGTCATGTCGGAGAGTTCTTACCGCCCTCCAGCCATTCAGGGTTCCTCCGGCGGGTATTCTGGTCATTAGGGGTCTCCCAACCCTTACTTCAGTGCTATGCCGAAGAGTTCACATCGCCCTCCAACTATTCAGGGTTATTCTTCAGGGCAGAAGTCCATGGTGCCGGGAGGTTGTTATGAGTGTGGGGATCCAGGTCACATGAAGAGGCATTGTCCTAGGCTTCGGGGCAAGGCAGTGCAGCAGGGTCACCAGCCTATGAGATCAGAACCAGCGGTTCGGCCACCCAGAGGTGGAGGACATGCTGATAAAGGTAGTCCCAAAGGTGGAGGTCAGGCAGGGGGAGCCCAATCAGCTCCTGTTTATTTCGGTGGAGGTCAGTCATCCGGCACTCCAGCCAGATTCTATGCTACTCCACCCAGATCAGATGCAGTGGCCTCAGATACCGTGATCATAGGTATTATTTCAGTATGTGGTAGAGATGCATCGGTATTATTCGATCCACGGTCCACTTATTTATATGTATCAGCCTTATTTGCTCATTCCCTGGATATTACTCGTGAGTCTTTGGGTACTCCTATTTATGTGTCCACTCCCGTGGGCAATTCTATGGTTGTGTACCGGATTTATCAGTCCTGTGTGGTTACATTATGTGGGTTTGAGACCAGAGCAGACCACATGTTGCTTGATATGGTTGATTTTGAGGTCATCCTGGGCATGGATTGGATGTATCCCTATCATGCCATTCTAGATTTCCATGCCAAGATGTAACTCTAGCCATGCCCGAGTTGTCGAGATTGGAGTGGAGAGGTTCCTCAATTAGTGTCGTTAGGCGGGTTATTTCTTTCTTGAAGGCTCGACATATGGTCGAGAAGGGTTGTTTGGTTTATCTTGCGTATGTGCGGGACACCGCCGCCGAGTCTCCGATGATTGATTCAGTGTCAGTAGTTCGAAAGTTTGATGATGTATTCCCTTCAGACCTTCTAGGCATGCCATTGGATCGTGACATTGATTCTTACATTGACAAAGCTCCAGGTACCCAGCCTATATCTATCCCCCCCCCCGAACCATATGGCTACGAAGGAATTGAGGGAATTGAAAGAAAAGCTTGAGAAGTTGTTGGCTAACGGTTTTATCAGACTGAGTGTATCGCCTTGGGGTGCTCTAGTGTTATTTGTGAAGAAGAAGGATGGGACTATGCGGATGTGTATTGATTACCTCCAGTTGAACAAGGTCACCATCAAAAACAAGTACCCGTTACCGCGTTAAATGATTTGTTTGACCAGTTGCAGGGTGCTCGGGTGTTTTCTAAGATTGAATTAAGATCGGGGTACCATCAGCTGAAGATTCAGGACTTAAATGTTCCGAAGACGGCCTTTCGTACGAGATATGGTCATTATGAGTTCCTGGTGATGTCCTTTGGCTTGACTAATGCCCCAGCAACATTTATGGACTTGATGAACTGGGTGTTCAGGACTTATATTGATTCTTTGTCATTGTCTTCATTGATGACATTCTGATTTACTCACGTAGCCTGGGGGAGCACGAGCAGCATTTGAGAGTTGTGCTCCAGACTTGCGAGAACAGAAGTTGTATGCTAAGTTCTCTAAGTGTGAATTTATTCTATGGCATCCTTGGGGCATGTGATATCTGGAGAGGGTATCAAGGTTGATCCTAAGAATATTGAGGAAGTTCAGAGTTGGCCACGCCCTACTTCACCTATAGAGATCAGGAGCTTCTTGGGTCTAGCAGGTTATTATTGCCGATTTGTGGAGGGTTTTTCATCCATTGCAGCTCCTCTGACTATATTGACTCAGAAGAATGCCCCATTCCGATGATCCGACAAGTGTGAGGCGAGCTTTTAGAAGCTCAAGACAGCATTGACCTCAGCACCAGTTCTAGTGTTGCCTTTCGGTTCTGGGATGTATACGTTGGTTTGGGTTGTGTGTTGATGCAGGAGGGACGAGTTATCGCATATGCTTCACGGCTGCTGAAGGTTCGTGAGAAGAATTACCCTGTGCACGATCTAGAGTTGGCGGCGATTGTTCATGCTCTTAAGATTTGGAGTCACTACTTGTATAGGGTGCCTTGTGAGGTTTATACAGATCACTGCAGTTTGCAGCACTTGTTCAAGCAAAGGGATCTTAATTTGAGGCAACGTAGGTGGCTTGAGTTGCTGAAAGATTATTACATCACCATTCTTTATCATCTGGGCAAGGCAAATGTGGTAGCAGGTGCCTTAAGCAGGAAGGCAGAGAGTATGGGTATCTTGGCTTATATTTCGGCGGAGGATAGACCTCTAGCTTTGGACATTCAGTCCTTGGCTAATCGCCTGGTGAGGTTGGATCTTTCAGAGCCCCGCCGTTATGACTTTCATGGCCATCTCTGTTTAAGATGGCCTAATTTATTCGTTTCTACTTAATGTCTCAAAACTAAGTCAAGTAAGTGTTGAAAATGTTTTGGTAAACTACATGAAACCCACTAGTAGATTGATGTAGCTTGCCTGACTGCGGGGTTGGGCGCCATCGCAACCTGAGTTAATATTTGGGTCGTGACATCTATGCTCCGAAAGTACTATGCCGACAAGTCACATGTGTTATATTACAGTACAGTTCAGCTAGATGAGAGCTTGGGTTATGAGAAGGATCAAGTTGCTAATATTGATGGGCAAGCCCGCTAGTTGAGGTCCAAGAAGATTTCAGTGTTAAAGGTTTGTGTACCTCGAAACTAATATTGCATGGTTCCAATAGGTTTGTGTGAGGATTTTGGACTTGTGCATATGTGCGGATCGAGTTACGGGTGAACTGGGAGCGTTTAGACGCTTATTGTTGAAAGTTGGCACCTTGAAGATTTTAGAGTTCCTTAAATTTGGTTTGAAGTAGACGTTAGCGTTATCAATGTCCCTTTGGGATTTCGAGCCTAGGAATAGGTTCGTATTGTGATTTGTAACTTGTGTGTTAATTATAGCGTCATTCGGATTTATCTAAGTATGATTCGTTGCGTTCGGAGCTAGTTGAAGAAGCTTGAAGTTCATAAGTTAATTAATTTGGTTATGGAGTGCAATTCTTGGCTTTGATGTTGTTTTACGTGTTCAGAGACTTTGAGTAGGTCCATATTATGTTTATGAACTTGTTGGTGCATTTGGATGGGGTCCCGAGTGGCTCGGGTGTATTTCATACCACACGGAGTTGAGTCCAAAATTGTAGAAATTGCTGGTACAGGTTTCCTTCTTCGCGAGCGTGGAGGGTGTCACGCGTTCGTGATGAAGGATTTGGGGAAGAGATGATTTTGTTCTTCGCATTTGCGATCTTGAGGTTGCTTTCATGAAGGTTTAGGACCTAGGTCCTTCACGTTTGCGATGAGAGTCCCGCATTAGCGTAGAACAAACTAAGTTTAGGGGGTCAGCAGGTCATTGTCCTTCACGTTTGTGAAGGGCAGGTTGCGTTCGCGGTGCTTTGGTTAGGTTATCCTTCGTGATCGCAAGGACCTGGTCGCGTTTGCGAAAAAGCTTTTCTGGGCCTTGGCAGATTTTGCCTTCACGATCACGAGGGCCTTTCGCGATCGCGAAGCAGGATTACTGGAAAAAAAACATTTTTAAAACATGGGAGTTAGGATCATTTTCTTCATTTCTCATATCTCTTGGTGGATTTTAGATCTCCTTGAGAGGGATTTTCACCTAGCATCTCAAGGTAGGAGATTTCTACATAATGTATGAGTAGACTTTAACGTAGAAATTGTGGAAATTGTGGGAGTTTTGTTGTAAACTTAGGGTTTGGTAAAAATGAGATTTGACCATGAAATTGATTTTGGAATTGAGAATAAATTATATATTTGAGTTCGTAATGTCATAGGTAACGCTTATCTTCAAAACTTTTCCGGAATCCTGGCACGTGGGACTAGGGGTGACTTTTAGGGACTTTTCGAATTTGGTTGGGAAATCACTTTAATAGTTACATTATGAGCTTTTGAGTATATATTGATTAGATTGTACGACTTTTGGCTATTTTCAAATTGCTCGGGCTCGTTTGGGGATTTCTAGTGAGGTTTAATAGACAGGTAGTGAGCTTTGAAGCGAGGTAAGTGTCTTGCCTTATCTTTTAAGAGGGAATTATCCCCTTAGGTGTATTAACTGTTGTAGAGATACGTACGCACGAGGTAACGAGAGTCCATATGTAGTTATATTCATGTGATGTCCGGTTAGACTAGATTCACATCATTGTGCTACTTGTATTTATCATGTATATATGATTTCCTTATTTATGACTAGGATTGAGGCTAGAATAAAATATTTGCATATTCTCTTACTTCTAAAATTTGTGGAATATTTGATGAAAAATATATCCGAGTCTTCACGACTCGTATGTATTTTTGCAAGTGAGATAGTTTCCCTACTCTAATGGGATCGGATCGTTCGCCTCGCATGATTACAAACTATTCTAATGATATCGGGTTGTTTGCCTCGACAGTGTTGTAAATTACTCTTATGGGATAGGCTTGTTCGCCTCGGCAGCATAGTAATACTATTCTTATGGGATCAGGCCATTCGCCTCCGCAAGTTTGACTCAAGTTTGACTTTTAGGTTATCGAATTTCAATCCATGTTTTGACCTTTTAGATAGGTTCATAGAGATTATTTAGACTTATTGGGATGGTTTTGAGGTGATCCGAGGGGCTCGGGTGTGATTCATTCATATCTAGTGAAACAATAAAATTTGAAATTCAAGAAAGCTTAAGATTTTGGTTTGATGTTTAATTCCTTGTTTTGATGTTATTATTCATGTTTCGAGCCTTTGGACAAGTTTGTATAAAGTATATGTGACGACCCGATATGTCGTAATGAGTACTAGCCGTAATTCATGTGTTCCAAGAACTCTTGTAGCTTCATCTAATATATATGGATTTGCGTGCATCGTCCGTGTCCCTTTTGGAAAAAGCTTTTGTGTGAAATTTTGAAGAAAATCTGATGTTTGACTTAAAATGAGGCTAGAGTTGACCACGATAAACATTTTTAGTAATTAATCTCGGATCAGTGTTTTGAGGATTTCGGTAGGTTTGCATGATGTTTTTGGACTTGTACACATGTTTGGTTGGGGTCCCGGGTGACTCGAGCGCATCTCGGCGCATTATGTGAAAGTTGGCAAAAGGTGAGTTTTAAGTTGAAATTTAGAGTTTTGGTGATTGATTCTTGTTATTTGATATTATTTTGATGATCTGAGGTAGCAAGCAAGTTTGTAAGATGTTGCTACACTTGTGTGCATGTTTGATTGGAGCCCGAGGGGCTCGGGTGAGTTTCGAATGCATTATGGAATGAATTGGAATTAGGAACGCACATCAGTTGGTGGGTTCAGGTTGTAGGTTTCTCATTTGCAAAGACCTGATCACAATTGCAGGCCTCGTTTTGCAATGCCAGGCTCGCAAATGCGAATTTGGCGCTGGGACTGAGAACTTCACAAATGCAAAGAAAGGGTCGCATTTGCAGACATGTGGGTGATCGCATTTGCAAACATGGAGTCGCTTTTCTACTCAGAGTTGGGGCTTGATAGCTGATCACGCTCAACTATGTCTTGTAGAAGACTAAGCGGGCGTTGCAAATATAATCCTG